>APFE030084382.1:118423-150452 GCA_000404065.3 Pinus taeda
TCATTAATTGCGGGTTAACCACTTACAATTATTAATATGGGCTTTATTGACTCTTTACTATGACGTGATCCCACTACATAAATAAGGGGGTTAGGGTGGGACCCTAACAGTCACTGTTATGCAATATACAAAGCTAACCCTGATGGGTGGGCTCGACCACACCTAGGCTCGACCACACCTGGGAGCTGGCTAACTTACAGTAAAGGAAAGCTTTTGAACACGATCAATTGGTCATCATCAACAACTCATCAAACGCTTAATCCAAATTCAAGGCAAAACCATTGTCGATATCTTCAATTAAAAACAAGTCACGAAATACATAACAAATACTTCAACATTTGACTGCTAGCTTAACATATTACATCACAACCTTTTATAGGCTTTTAATTAAGTCTAAACAACTGAACTAAAGATGGTAAATTGTAACAGTCCAACTAATTTACTCCTTCAGAGCGGATAGCTTTGAACATCTGGTCCATATTGGCTCAACAACCTGTAACCGATCCCAAACTTAGTGTTTGCTCCAGTCAACAACGATAATCACAGATCCTTGGTGTAGCAGTCTTTCCATGTGGAAACATGCGGTTAGGTACCAAACTTAAGATAGCTCTTGGTTCATGGCGTGCTGCTTCCTGTTGTCATTCCCGCACATCTCTGGAAGGTTTACACTTTGATCATAATAATAAGTTAGTTGAAGGAGTCCCTACTTATATCTACTAAATTTCACCAATAAATAGCAAAATATAATCATAAAAGACTTTACCTCAAAATGGGGATCGGAACAGTGATTAGGATAGTAGAATAGCAAGTAAGTGGGTTTGGGGATGCCAAAAGACATAAATAAGGATGAAAAACTTGTAGTGATAGGCACAAAACGAGGGATCAACAAATGGCATATGGCATGTGGTGCCACATACCCTAAAGGTGATATGTGGTGTTAACATGGAGTTGATGTGCCCCTGGGGCCATGTCATTGCGAACCATGGACCACGAATGATGATTTGTAGTGTTAATTGTGGCAAGTCATGGAGCTAATAGAAGTCACAGAATGAGAACTATTCCCAGTAATTAGCGTGGAAGTTGATGCCATGTCGTAGAGTTTTAAAAAGGTTGTTCTAAATAAATGGTGTGGGGTGTGATGGTGCTATGCTTTGGTGGGGAACCACATGGGATTTCTATGGATTTCACTTGGCAATGCCACAAGGCAGGGCATGTTAATGTGGCAGGGTTGAAAGGATTGATTTACAAATTGGCATAACTTTCAATTTGAGAATTGAATTGAGATAAAATTTAAATCGCCGGAAAGCTCTTGAAGAGGTGAACGTAATGGTGGCAGTTGGTTTAAGTTTTGAGGAGGGTGGATAAAGAGGATTTTTGCGATCCCATCTTCATAATAAATCTTGGAGATTGGGCTAGTTTTAATGTAACACCTCCCATTGTCGAGGTCAACCCAAGGGGGTGGGAGGGAGTGTTACAGCCCCTCTCTCTCTACACCTCACAACCATGTGATGTGCCATGAGTGGAATCATTATAAGAGGAATGCAAAGATATGTGTTTGAGTATTTCAAACTTACATTGTTTGTTCAATCTGAAAATTGATATACATAAAAGTGCTTAAATGTAGTAGAACAATGATGAGGTTGGTCCCGTTGTTTGGATTTCTACATCTAAAACATGATAATGGTGAGATTGGTAAGTAAAATAAAGAGAATTCATGGAGTTTCTAAATGTGAGAGAGTAGAGAGTTACATCAATAATAACTTCCACTAAAAAAGCTTACTACTGCTTCTCTAACACTAACATAGAGAAGAGAACCACAAAACTTGTGATTGAGGAAGGTCACACAACATGGCTCTCATACAATTATTAATGAAAGATGTGTATTGCATTTCATCAATAAAATAAACACATAAATACAATATTTTGACATTTTAATTTCATTTTCTAATAAGTTTTCACTTTTAACTTTTTCCCTTATTATTCAATTGGATAAGAAGATTTTTAGAATCTAGATGACTATTCAAATCTACTTGTAACTTTCCCTATTCGAATCAATATGAATAAGACACACTTTACTATGGATTAGGTTTACAATAAAATCAAAATATATTGAAAAGTTTAAACGTGGTGCCGTTATGTTAATATTTCATAATAAAGCAGAATGGAAAACTTGAATGCTTCCAAAAGGAAAATGAAATAAAATGTAGTGGACTGGAATGCCGTGTAGAATGAAATTCCTGATACAATTGAAATTTAAAGGGGGAGACACTGTAGAAGAACAAAGTGACGAAGAGTCCTAGCAGTTGTCTGTATGAAAACCTTGGCCCAACGGGTTTCGCGGAAAGCACCTGCACGGTCCTGTCCTGAAGTGAACTGGTTCCCAAAAAAAAGCTGTTTCCCAAACCACTCCTTCTTGGAATCAGACCTCCACCGCTTGTAGTTCAACACGCATTAGGACTTTACTCAGGCAAATCAAAACTCGCTATATGACACTGGCACACCTCTGCCACATTATATATACCATTTGGATGATGTTCTACATACAGGCCATCCCCTCCGACTGCTAGGGAAATGTATTGGTAGTCTGTATCCAGATTCCAAACGACTTTGCTAGAGAAATCTGCACGCACAGTAACAAGTTAGGGTTGAGTGCTAAGAGTTTTTTTCGTTTATACAGTATAGGAAGATCACTTCTCCGTGATTTGGATTTCATTTAACAATGAATCTATTCAGGGAAAGGCTATATATTATGAACTTGTTCCTTGCAATATTAGTTTGCTGCTTGGGATGCCTGTGTGGTATTGCATTTGGACAGTTGGATGAAGCTTTTACAAGTTCTGTTAATTTCCCAGACATCGGAATGACATGCATTGGTAATTTAGCTGTTTTCATTACAGTTATTTTACGAGGCCGGATTTCTATAGCGGATCGATCCCTTTTTCCATCCCTTTTCTTAACGATGTTAAGAGATGAGAAATTGAGGAAAATAGCAGGGTTGGAAGGATATGAGAAATTGAAGAAAATAGCAGGGTTGGACGGACTGACAACTTGTTCGGAAGAACTACGGACATGTGATGTCATAATATTGTCAAAACAGACGGCCAGTTATTCGATGCAGAGATTATTCAAGTTCATCTCCGATGTTTGTCAGGTGCACTTCATCTTTCTGCAGTGCCGCCCTTTACAATCTGTAGAAAATGTGAGTGTAGAGACCTGCCAAGGGAATCATTGTAGATGCATCGTATTCGAGACGGTGGAGGAAATCTCAATAATGCTTTCTCGTCGGATGCCTGGAACAATTAAAAGGCTGTCTGATTCCCTGTGCTTACTGCCATGTCTGCACTGCCTGAGAAACGGTTGTCATGGCTGCAACACGGGCCTGTTACATGTGGAGGAGATTGAACATGGAAGAGAGAGACTGAGAGAGGGCGAGTCCCTGGTTGAATTTCCTGCGTCAGTCTCTAAAATCCTTGATCGTATATCCATCCATGAAGCGCACACTTGCCTCTGCATTCCTTTGCGTTCAGCCAACGAAGATAAGTGGACAAATCTGATGATCAAGTTTTTGAAGCCCGACCCTAAAGAATTCAGAGGAGCAGTAATCAGGAAAGGCAAAACCAACGCTTTTTCTGCCCTGGAAAACTACAAGAATGGAAGCGGAGAATGTGATGCAGTGGAAGAATACAAGCTTACTTCCTTATTCATAGTGCCAAGGTTGACAATAGCATTCATCCAGATTGTACTCACTTTCTGGTTCAAAGTGGACGGCTTCTCCAGCTTTCTACTCGCAGAAAAGGCACTGGCGAACTATGTTCCACGGATTAATCAACCCCATCAGTTTCTAGCCAAGGCCCACGTGAAATCTAATGCCAAGAACACCGATGTATGCCAAGTGTTGTTCTTTAGACGTGATGTTCAGAAACTGGTACAGTTCTTCATATTAGAGGTTTTGGTGACCTCCATTTGCTCTATTACTTGGGCTCTACGTGTTGCACTGAAAGGCGGCGATCACAAATGGTATCATATTCATTCCATGGCGCCTTCCAAACCTCGAATTCTGGTGATATTGGCAGGCATTTGTATTGCTCTGGTCATGGATGGTTTTGATTACAAATTGTATTGGCAAATTAGAAGAAGGCGCCGTTTTAGGCGAAACGATTATAGGGCCATTACTTGTATGATTTGCGTAGCCATGTTTATAGAAATACTCTGCATTGTAGTGTGTAGCGCAATAGGTGGAGTTATGGGTATGAAAGCATTTGGGAGATGGGTATACAGTGCGTTGCAATGCCTAGTTTGGCTCAAGGCCGGCATTGGTAACGCGGTGGCTTTACAAATTGCTGGTCAACGAGGATATGGAGAGACGACCTGGTGGTATCGTCTATGTGGACTCTACATTTTCGCTTCTTCGTTCTTGCTCAATGCTATCCTCGCCGGAGTTAGATCTAATTGGGAGTTTTAATAATAATATTTATATATTTTCATATTTATTAACCATGAGATGGTTAATTTGGGTTGAATTAGTTTATAGGTGGATACTTTTATTGGAATGGGATACTTTAATGTGTTTCTTGGTTAGATATTTTAATTTTTTCCCTTCCTTACAAATTTTGAATGGATGGTGTAAATTTAAAGATCTCAATATATTTTCTATTACATCAACCAATAAAGTTCACTTTACTAACTTTTTTATATCTAAATTACATAATTAAATTAAAAATTTATAAAATTGGAATATAAATCTCTTATGTTATTTATTAATGTCCATCTATCATGGAAGGTTTAAGAAAAAGTTTGATTTTTTTACTGTCATTTATTAATGTCCATTTATCATCATTAATAATAAATAGGAAGTTTAAGAAAAAGTTTGATTTTATACTCCAATATTACATTCGATCAAATTGAATGAATGAGGACTCTCGGAAATCCAAACAATTGAATAGATGAATAATGCTTTTCCACACTGCAAATCATTGATAACGTATTATTTCCCTTCATGGAAGCCCGTAACGGATGACTTTAGTTATACCTTAATTTCACAACCATGAAATGAATTCATAACTTCGATTTCTCTTCCTATGGTTTTTGGCTACCCTATTTTATTCCTCTTTCCAAGATTTTTAGCGTTTTGGCTAGAGGATTTGATTTTAGTAAAGTAAAAGTTTATGGCCAGGTTTTGAGCCATGGAGCACCAACGATACGGTTAGATTACAATATTGATCTGGTTTGAGTGGCGGAGGGCCATCTTCTATTGTTCAATCCTTATATACCTTATATTTTCTTTCTTCCTAAGATTGTTATTCAAAGATCAATTGTATTGATCTTTGCAAATGGTGATAAAATGTGAATAAAGATGGTGATAAAATATGAGTAAATTACTGCATGGTGGGATACAATTTTCCATCTACAAACTAGGTGGTAACACTAATGCATTGAAAGCTTAGGGGAATTCACGGATCAATATAATAGTTAGTGTTGATAATGGAAAATTGCAAGGCATATTGTTCAACAAAGACTTACTTATTTTATTTAATATGGTATTTACTCATGTTGTAGGCCATATATTATTGCATTATTGCAGGGTGATTGTGAGTATGGGTAATTGTGAATTGTAGGACTTATCCTCCAACTTGGACTTATTTTATTTAAGTTTTACCCATTATTATTCTAGAGTGTGTGGTGCAAATTTTTCAATAGTCGGGAGAACATGATGGTCCTCTTCTTCATCAAACATGGCAGGTTTGAACAATTTCAAGTACTCCATATTCACCACTAAATTAATCTACATATAAGAAGAAAATATCAACCTAAATACATCTCATTCCCCTTCTCAATGATGTCAACCCTATTTATTTATGAGGGGCTTAAGTTTCTTTATTTCTCCTTGCAATCATTGCTTATGGATGTCAAACCACACCTTGTCTCCAACATAAAACTCATGATCCTCTCTAATATAGCCATGTCTAGCTTTATACTACTACTAGCTCTTCTCAAGATCCCCTTTACCTTCAAATGTTCCAGTATGATCTTGTATGTGAATATCCTCACCTTATTTTCATCTCCTTATAGTTGTGTTTCATCTTTCTATTGTCCATACACAATGTCAAATAGTGAAGGAGGTAATTAACCAAAATAAGTCTTTAAAATAGTTTTTTTTTTTGTATCTAGAACAATGGAGTGCTCTATTGTGGAAGTGTTTGATGTAAACTAACTATCCGTCACATGTCTTTGGATGCTTTCTATTATAAACTCTCAACATTTGTACCAATTTTTTTTTTAAATATCTATTTGTCCATCAATCTAGGGGTCAAATGTAGTGGAATACCTTGGCTTGATAACTACTCTCTTCCAAAGAATTGTCTATAGTATGCCCAATAATTTACTATCTCGATGATATCTGACGTAGCTTGGTAATCCAAAATTCACCCAAACATGCATGAAGAACAATTCAAATGATCATCTCCTTTAAATATGTCTTCTTACATGAAATGATCATCTCCATGGTTTTTTTAGAGGTTAGCCTGTGTCTCATAGAGGCCATAACTATTGTTTTGTTGTGGTATACCACTACAACATAACACAATAACTCTCTATCCTCCATCGTTTGTTTATATATGAGATTGGAGACCAGTGAACATTGTTATTTGGTCATTATTATATGGTCATTGCGAGATCGTATCATTCAATTTGAGTTCGTAGTAAAGTTGTATGTTAATATAGCCATGAAGTGTTGATGGTTAGATGTCCACAGAAGTATTTTATACTGGTGTAGTGTAGGATTAAGGAAATATTGAGGAACGGTCATGTGAATACTAAGGTTTGATGTCTCTAGATATCATGACTATATTTTGAATATACATGTTACTAATCTTTTTGTTGCAAAGGTCATATGAAAATTATCATGAAGGAACATTGAAAGCTTCATGATAGGCTTAGCAAGAACCAATTATGTCTCATGTTCAAAGGTGGTCCTAAAATACATCCGTGGTAAAGTTCGTTCATTGTTCAAAAAATGAAGAAAGTGACCTATATTTGATAAACGAAACCTACAATTAAAGGAGGCTCTATGGGATAGGTCGAAGTGGAATTGTTCAATGAAAACCTTGGTTGAAATATTATTTCATTATGGGGATGCAACCTTGGTATAGATGTTTTCAAGGAAGTATGAGCAATTAAATAAGAATTTGAGGAAATATCTACAAAAGTCATCTCGGTACCATGTGAAAGGCCTGACATGTTTTCAAGAAGGTTTGGTTGTTGCCAAGAGGAAAGTGATACAGCTAGGAGATGTAGAGCTATTATTCTCTATGGATAAAGGATAATATGAAAAGATTGCTTCTCCAAAATTTGATTGTGTATTTGAAATAGGAAAGAGAAAAGGAAGATAATTTGTTGGCATGGAAGGATTCTTATAAATGGTATTTCATTTTATCATCGTGGAGGATGACTAGGAATACTTTCAATTACTATGAAATCCTTAAGATGTGGGAAAAAAAACCATAAAATCATGGATAAATGCACAAGGTATAGATATAATAATGGCATAGAGGATTAACCCACATTTCAAAAAATGAGGAAGTTGAAAGGGAGTTATTCATTGAGGTTTTCAAGGTAGATGATGACTACATTATTCACACAAAGTAAAGCTAAATGCACCATGCTTCAAAAAAAGTTGGTGAATAATCATTAAATTCATCCCTCTTGACAAGTAACATATGTAAGATGGAAATGAATGCAAGATGAAAGTATATAAATGTGAGAGGGAAAATGATAAAGGTTAAAGGATTTAATGAGGAAGTATATAAATAGCATGTTCAAGAGTTCAAGGAAGGCACCATTGTTTGGGCAAGGTTAAAAGAACTTGCTATAATGCTCCATTATTATTTAACTCATGAAATTAAAATAATTTTTATAGAGATTAGATGAATGCAACTTGGTGTGTGTCATTACATAGCATAACATGTAATATGAAATGTCAAAAGTAGTTTTTTCTTGGTCAATTCCCATGGAATTTTTGCACTATGAAAAGCCCATTTTGGAGTTCTCGTGTCAATGTCTTAATTAGTGTTCTTTCAATAACAATATATTACAGTTGTGATTTATTTTCCTAAGTGTAAGTGTCATTTCATGTGATAGTGTTGATAACCAAGTTGATTGTTGGGTTTATTTCATGCTTAATTGATGGTCATTAATAATAGGGTAGTTTTCTTTCAAGTTTTCATTTTGTATTTGCTCAATAACATGTGAGTTTTTTAGTGTTTAGACATGCTAGTTTTGCACCATGAATTGGTTAATGATTTTCAATATTAAGATTAAAAAATTAAATGAGAAGATTGTTGGAAAAAAAGAGACAATGTGGTTAATACAATTGAAATAAAAATTAAAATTTAATTAAAAAAAAAAAATTCAAAACAAAAAAAAAAACTTTCAAAGCATAGTTGTGAATGTTTATTATAAATATTATTTTTTAAAATTATTGATAAGAATTTATTAAAAAACTCACAAAACTTTTGGATTAGATGTCATGCTCTATGTTTGAAGATGGTATAATCTTGTCATTGGGTTGGTTGAATGCTCGATCAAAAGTTGTGTGGCTTGAGATTAGAGAAAACAAAAAAATGGTTGTTAATATTTCTCTTTATTATTTTATTGAGAATTTACTTTACTTAACACAACACTTTTATTAAAGTATACTTATCCTTTTAAAAAAAATTACTTTATCAAAGGTTTATTTAACCATTCAATCAAACTCTTAATAAGTTAATTGAGCAATTAGTCCCTGCCACTCAAGTAGAAATTATGCTTTTGGGAAAATTGCAAAATGATATATAATCGTTACCTATAAACCTTAAAAATATTGTAAAATAACTTTTCCAACATGTCTTTTTGTTGAGTTTATCCATGGGAATTTGAACATCAAATCTCTTAGTTTACATCATAACTCTAAATTCTATGGCACAGAGTAATAATAATTGGTAAGACTAAATTAAACCATATGATTTAAATATAAATTCCTACCAATTTTATGTTAAATTTAATGTTTATGTTTTATTTATTTAGACCTATACTAATGTAATGTTCATGTGTTTTCTTTTCAAATATGATACTCTAAGACATGGATTAGACAAAAAAAAAAAACATACCAAAGAATACAAAATCAGCGGTGAAGTATAACTAGCACAACTCATTTAATTAATTAAATGTGGTTGATATAAATTGAAGGCTTCATTTGTATCTACCACACAAGCCATTTATAAATGTATATATATAATATATATATATAATATTATAATATTTTAAATAAATATTATTTAAAAATATATAAAATATATATATATAATAATATATATAGAATTAATATATATAATCCAGTGTCTAATGAACTTTTTGAAAGCCTTTCCGGCGGTTTTTCCGGTTCAAATCCGGCGGCAATTATGGATCCCAAGCTTTGATAGCTAGTTTCTGCACCAATCAAGCCCAGGGGTTTTTAGGGGTTGAATCCCAAATATGCAGTTAAAAACCATGTTTTAACTGCTTTAAAAATCAAGATTTAACCTCATTTCGTCCACTGGATTCTGTCACCGGAAATCTCCAAAAAGTCGCATCTATTAGCAACTCCATCTTAATATTATATTATATATATTAAACAAAATCGGACTAGTTTCTATTCCAAAAAAAGAAAAAGAGGAAGGCATGCTCCCATTACATTAAGGCAAAATGGAGAGAGGCATCCTGGAAGAAAAGCAGAGGGCAAATATTTCCTATCTTCCAAGCCCTTCCCCTTTTGATTCTCGGGTTATTAATTGCATTATCCTTATGAATACATACATACTGATTCAACAGTAATTTACACTTACATAACATAAAAGACTATTAATGGAAGAACTTTGTAGAAAAGAGAGGAATGAAGAAATTACAACTATTTTTTGTTGACAGAGGGTTCCTTATGGGACTGAGGCAAGTTCTTGCTGCTTTGAATGTTAATAAGTAAGCTCTTCAAATAGTTGATCGTATCCTCCATATGCTTACACTTTTGCTTTAGAGCTGACATTTCTTTCCTCTGATCTTCCAGTTGTCTCTTTAGGAAGGAATTCTCAGATTTTGCTTCAAATTTGTAGTCTTTGATTATTTCTCTGATATGCTCGATCATGAATTTATCAGCTCTACAGACTGTGCAATTATCGCACTTTGTAACATTTGCAAGAGGGTTCAATTCCACTTTTCTTGAGGGATGTAAGCAATTGTTCTTGTAGAGAAAAGAAGGGGAAATAAGAAACAAAGAATAGAAATGAAAACTACCACTAGACAGGCCCACAAAGACCAATAGCTGCAAAGGAGAGGGAAGTGAAGCACCGAAAGTAGAAGCCACCAAAGTTGCGCGAAGGCTAAAGATTTTGGAATTAAGCCTCTAGATCTGCGTGAAGCCAAGTGCCACCAGAGCTGCGCGAAGGCAATGGTTCTGGAATTTAGCCACCAGAGTTGCATGAAGGAGAGAAGCGAGACTAAGACAAAGAAGATAAGCTCATTCCCCAAAGGGGCACAGCGACAGTTACAGGAAATAATATTACGACTTCTGAACAGAGAAGAAAGAAAGGGGGGGTGAAGATGATAGATATAATATCAATCGAGTGGAGGGGGAGTATATAGAGCTACGCAACAAACCATTCAGGAAAAAGAACTTTTGCAGCTCACGGGAAGCTTAAGTAGCTGCAATTCGCTTGATATTCGTAGTCTGATACTAGCTATTCTTGGAGATTTCCTTGGATTTCCTGATCTTCTGAATTCTATCCTTTCGCACTGAAGTGACTGTTTCCCACCTTGATGTTCTAGTCTTGAGTTCTATTCTCTTCACATGGAGGCATGAGGTCCTATGGAATCGGTTTCTGAGCAATCTCATTATCAATTTTATATTCTCCCATAGGAAGGTTGACAGCCATATTATCCTACATATTAGCAGTACAATTATTTTCTCTAAGGATATGCTTGAAGGTGACTTCACCAAGAAACTGCAATTTTTTTCCCACCCTCTTTTTTATTTGACTCATAGCCTTGTTCTTGGGGCTTCTACTTTCCACCATCGATTGGATTATTATTAAAGAGTCCCCCATTATAACCAGATTCTTCATACTTCATTGACTTAATATTTTTGTTCCCAAAAGGAGTCCATATGCTTCTGCCTAGTTGTTGGTTAGTTCTCCTAATCCCCATTCATATGTGATGGGATTTTTCCCTTCTGGGGAAAAAGGTATACCTCTCGCTCCAACCTTGCCTGGGTTGGACTTAGAAGCTCTGTCAAATAGTAAGTAGGGCCTATTTAAGTTTTATGACCATGTTTTTAATTCCTCTTTTTTAATTCTGATTTTCCAGTTCTGAATGTTGTTAGGAGATTTGCTGAAGTTTATTTTTTGTTGCTTTCTCATTGCAAATTCGGCCCAAACCCTTTCCTCTTGTTACATGTGTTTGACATCTATTGATTTAGCTCCTTTGGATTTGATGAGTTCAGTTGACATGCTCCAATTTTTAGCCAAAACTGTTTTGTTGTTTGTGGCATGATCTTTAAAGATCCTCTAATTTCTTGCTAACCTAATTTTCCAACGCATAAATGAGGGCAAACTCAGCCAATATCTTTTTAATGTTTCTTTATTTTTGAAAGAATATGGGTACCTTTTCCCCATGTTGATAAAATCTCAAGTAAAGGTTTTGATAGTAGAATACTAACCTCCAAGGGACTAACTAGCCCTTGCCAGCATACACGAGCAAAAGGGCACCCCACAAAGAGATGTTGAATATTTTCTTCACTCCCCTGGCACATTGCGCAGCATGATGGGCCTTCATAATCTTTATTTTTAATATTATTAGCGGTCAGAATTTTGCCTTTAAGAATTGTCCACATGAACACTTTGATTTTTGGAGGATTTCAATTTTCCATGCCACCCTCTAGTATTCCCAATCTCAATTTCCATGCTGATGTAAGGTGGCATATCGAAATTTGACTGAGAAATCCCCTCCATCAGGATCCCATCGGAGTATATTTTGTGTCTAGATTGAGAGGAGAATCCTCCTTAAGATGAGAGATTAGGGACTTCCACTGAGGGGAAAGGACTTAAGGAAGGCTGAGAATCCTCCAATCCCCCCATTCTCCACCTCTCCAAAGACGGATGTCAGCCGGCGTAATGATTCATTTTTCTTTCATCTACCTTCTTAGATCCTAAAGATTTTCTTGACAAGTTATAGGTTGATTTCCCATTATTCTATCCTTCTAGATTTTGATGAGTTTACCATTCCAAAGGATCATGAAAGAGCTTTCTGTGATGAGGGATACAGTTTTTTTAATCAGATTCTAGACCTGGGTGGAGGGCCTGGTTGTTTCCCAATAAATGGATTCTATTGTGGTTCTTGTATTTTTCTTCCAGGATTTGCTTCCACCAGATGCTCTCTCCTATTATAAATCTCCATGTTATTTTTGTTCCAAGTGCCAAGTTCATTATCCCAAGAAGTCTTATTGCCAATGCACCTTTCTCATAAGGCAGAGTTACTTCATCCCATTTCACAAGGTTGTGCTTGTTTGTCTCTACTTTACCTCCTTGCCATAGGAACCCCCTAATTACTAGCTCAATTTGTTTGTGTATACTTGTTGGGGATAGTATTGTTGCATACTAATAAATTGGGAGAGTTGTGAGTAATGCCTTAATTAAAACCCCCCTTCCTGCCATATTGAGCCAGCTCATACCATAAGTCTGCACTTTTTGTTTCATTTTCTCAATGTACTTGCTCCATATCTCGGTCTTTAAATTTTCTTTTGAAATAAGGAGGCCAAGATATTGAAAATGGCTCCATTTTTCTTGAAAATGAATTTCCAGTATTTCTGAGATTTTTTGGAGAGTGTGAGGAGGTATATTCCAACCGAAGATTCTACGTTTCAGATTATTTAGTAGTCCTCCAGAGGCTCCCATAAAATTGCTAAGTACCTTTTTATTCTTCTTTCCATTATGCAAGAGGCCCCTCCCATGACCATGGTGTCATCTGCTAATAGAGAGTGGTTTATGCTTTTTACTTCCAGAGATATTGAAAATCCTGTGATAGTCCTATCTTGTCTGCATTTCTCAAGGTTTCTACTCAGAGATTCTGCCATTATGATATATAAAAGGGAGAGAGATGACAGCCTTGGCAAAGCCTCCTTGAACTCTGAAAATATTCACTTGGTCTTCCATTGACTAATGGTGCAATCCAAGGTCCCACAATACAAGCTTTTATTATATCTATTTATTTTTTTGAGAAACCAAATTTCTATAGGATAGCTGCAAGGAAACCCAGGTTGACCCTATCAAAAGCATTTGTCATGTCAAGCTTGACAATCATTCCTTTTGCCTTTCTTAAAAGGCTAGAGTGCAGTGCTTCCTGTATTATTAGAATGTTGTCAAGGATTTGTCTTTTTTGGACAAATCCTCCTTGGTTTTCTGATATTATTTCTGGAAGCACTGCTTTTTATTCAGTTTGCCATAATATTTGTTATAATTTTGCAGGAGGAACTACATAGAGAAATGGACCTGAATCTACTAAATGAATTAGATTTCGACTCTTTTAGGGCAAGGTTGAGGAAGGAAGAGTTTGTGAATCCTCCTATCTTGAATCTCCCAAAAATATTTCTAATCATTCTTATCAAATCTTTTTTGATAATGCTCTAGTTATTTTTATAGAAGGAAATAGGAAACCCATCTGGGCCTGGGGCCTTATCTGGATGCAAATCCCAAACAACAACAAAACCTTCCATTTCTTCAACTTCTCTTGTGAATTCTTTGTTTTCTACTTCACTGATTTTAATGGGGATATGTTGTAGATAATCTTCATACTTGATATTTGATACTGGGGATGATAACAAATTTTTGTAATATCTATAAGCCTCCTTCTTTATTTCCTCTTGTCCTCTAACTTCTTTTCGTTCGTTATCTTTTATGATGTCTTTTTTATTTGATTTCTCCTTATTTTGGTCGTATTATGGAAGAACACAGTATTCTTATCTCCTGCTTTGAGTCATAGACTTCGGTATTTTAGTCGCCACTCTTCTTCTTCCTTTCTATTTTGCCTATAAAACTCCCAATACACTTGTTTTTCATGCCATAAGATCTCCTGCATTTCCTCTTGCTGCTCTTTTTCCGCTTGGATTCTATCTATTTTTTCTGTTATTTCTAGCTTTCTTTTTTGTGTTTCTAGTTGATTTCTCCTTGCCCAATGTTTCAGCTCTCTCCTCAAGGATTTCAATTTAGATTCCCAAACATGGCTAGGAGAGCCAGTAATTGGATTTGTCCATACTTCAACAGTATTTTTTTAACTTCTTTACTGTCATTCCAAGTGGATATGAATCTAAAAGGGATTGGGCCAAAGTTCTATAAATTCCCAAGTGAAAGCGCCACCGATTTGTGATCCAATCTAATATTATGAATGATTTTAGATTTTATCTCGCTGAATGAGTTGCCGATTTTTTCTTGTATTAGAAATATGTCCAACCTTTCCTTTATGTTATTTTTACCAATTCTTTTGTTGCTCCATGTATACTTTCCATTGCTAGGAGGCATGTCCATTAATTTGCATGCTTCTATAATAGATTCTAAAATTTCCCTATATGGATTAGCAATGTATATTCCCCCGAAATTATCCTCTGTGTTCAATACCAAATTGAGATCTCCTCCTAAAATTATGCCTCTGTTTTGTTCCTGCATAAGATAATTTTTTAAGGTGGTCTAGCAGACTTCCTTATCCCTGTAATGATTTGGGGCATAAATATTTATAATACAATATATCTATTTTGTTTTTTCGTTTTCCAAGTCTATTTTTATCCAATGCAACTCTTTTTTTTGCTGAATCATCTCCCAATTCTGTGTTTTCCATAATGTGCATATTCTTCCTGAAACTCTAATCCTTGGAATTGAAGTTCCTTGATAACTTTTAGTTGTTTGTATCATTGTTTCCATTTTATTTTCATTTGTCTTTGTCTCCTGGATCATAAAAATATATGGTTTCTCTAAAACTATTAAATATTTCATTTCCTTAATTTTTGGCATACTTCCCATTCCTATGCAATTCCAGGAGACTATATTCATTATCACTTGATGTTGTGGGTAGAGGGACCTTTCCCTCTGACGGGGTGTGTGTTTTTCTCCTTGTTTTTTTCTAAGAAAGTATCCAAGGGTTCTTGGGTGCCCAAGGCCATTTCCTTTGCGGCGACTTCATCTCTGATTTCTTTATTGGTTTTTTTGCCTACCCTTCTAGGGTGATCAAGAGAGGAAAGGGGCTCTTTGGAGAGGGTTCGAGTGATTATTCAGTCGAAGGAGGAGTGAGGAGGGTTATGGGAGGGGATGGGAGAGGAAGGGGAGGGATTAGAGGGGAAGGGTAGGAGAGGAGGTGAGGAAGGAGGGGAGAAGGGGAGATCAGGGTCCGCTAGGGAGCCAAAGGGATTAGATACCAAAAGATCTGATAAAGGGGGAGGGATAGAAGAAGGTGGAAGAGATGTCGAGGGAGAGGGGAGATATTTAGATGGAATAGGCTTGGAAAGAGAGGAAGAGGGGGAGAGCAGGGGAGGGTTGAGCGAGGGAGAATGGAGACTGAAGAGGGTTGGAAGATGATTTGTTTGTTGTCTTTTTCTTCTTGACTTACTCCCATTTTGGTTCCTGGTTTTATGTTTCCTGTTTTTTAGCACATATATTTGCAAAATGACCATATTCATGACATACCTTGCATTTGAACAATTTTGTTCATAATCGAGTTGTTGAATGTGAACCCAGATATCAACTTTGATCTTGACTGCTTCCAATAGTCATTTCCCCATATCAAATTCCACACATATTCTTGCACAGGCATGCATGTTTTCCTTTGGCTCACTTCTGTCAATATATTTCCCCATTCTGTTTCTTATTGCTTTAACAGATTCATCTCCCCAACAGTGTAGAGGAAGATGTGGAAGCCTTACCCACAATGGCACTGCCTTCGACACGTCCAACTCTGGATCAAAGTCTGGAGTCCATCTATTTAAATAAATCCCTCTTGAGTCCATGAAATACGGTCCATTTCTAAAGATTAAATCTTTGCCCTCTTTTGTTTCGAAATGGAAGGTGAAGTAACCTCTTCCATAGAATCTGATCGAGATTTCCCCAAGATGGAGGAGGCCCAGTTTCTTTCCACCCATTTGAGAATCGATCGGGGTGAGGACCAGAGCCCAGTAAATTGTCCTACCAACCCACGTTCAGAAAGAGAGAGAGCAGCATGATGGGGGAGGGAAGGGCGGAGGATTATTTCATGGATTTCATCAATCTTCTTAACAAACTTGGATATTCAAGGCTTGTTTCATGACGGTCCAAGGGAGGAGATCAAAGCGGCAAAGGCTTGGGAATTTTCTCCCAGTTGGGCTGAAGATTCAGGAAGAGATGCAGGGATCGATACACCCTCTGGAGGAGACTCCAGAAGGGAAATCACTGGTTAGCCGTAGGATAGCTAGCCCTGGGAGCAGGAGGCCCTAGGAACCAAGAGAGGAAGGCGCGCGCAAGTTTGAAATCGCCAAGGCGAAAAGCTCAATGCTTCACACCAATTTTTATTTTTTATTGCAGACCCCTTTTTCAATAATGACTATAATATTACAACCAATAACTATCACACTAAAACTATTATTATTATGTAATATTATTATTAAAAATAGTTAATTTTTATAAAGAATGATAATAATATTTTAAAAAAAATTATTAGTTAATACTATAATAATTACGTTAGATACTGTTATTAAATAAATTTATATTAATAAATAATGTAATAAATATTTTAAATTAAATAATATTATATTAAATAATCGATTAATTAAATATATTAAATAATATTTTTTTTCCCCTAGGAAAAAATCGTAATTTTATTTATGTTGATAAAATTACATTTTGTAGATGCTTATAGCATATGCAAATGGGTGAACCTGTGATATCAGGTAGCAGAGAGAAATAAAAGCTCAAAATGGCAAAAAAAACAGTTCCTGAGATGACAGGTAGACAAAACAAATATAATAGTAAATGTTAGCAGGCCTATTTCCTGCCTTTTTTCTTTTCTACTTTGCGCCAAACTCCAGTGCTGATAGTAGGATCAAATACAGCAACTTGGTTTTCCTCTGTGTACGCTGGTTGATCTTTATCTGAGTCTGATCCTTCTGGGCTATGTGCTCTTTTGATTCCGCTTATTTCCAATTGTAAATCTTGTTGCTGTACCGAGCTCTGTGTCTCCAAATTGAGCTTCTCAATGCCTTCATTAGGCTCTTTCCCCTGTCTCATTTGTACATCTGTTGGTTCTGTGTTCAGTACCTCCTCCTCCAGTGGTTCCGTGTGCTGCCAACCTTTTGGTTTTTTCTGTTGTTTCTTGTTTCCTTTTGTCTCCCTACTAGTCAATGGACATGTGTATTGCAGGTGCCCTGTCTGCAAGCATCTACGGCATCTGAAAGTCGTGTTCTCCTAGTCAAGATTTTGCATCCACGGTGAATTATTGAAATTCAATGTGATGTGATCTGGCAATCCTTGACTTAGGTCCACCTCTACACATATTCTGGCATATGTAAATAGTCCCCGCATAGCTCTGTCTTCATCTATTTTAAGATGTTTCCCTAAAGAGTTCCCAATGGCTGTTAATGCTTTTCGGTGCCAACAGTGCAGTGGGAGGTTATGCAGCCTTACCCAAACTGGTGTTGTCGAAACAATCATGGTGTTGGCATCAAAGTCCGGGAACCAGGGGGTGATGAAGAGGCCAGCATTTCCCCAAAACCAAGGCCCCTGGTTAATGATGTTGTCTCGTTCCAGTTCTGTGTTAAATCTGACTATGAAGAAACCCTTAGGGCATAGGTATATTTCAAATTTGGTTGACCATGATGTAAATACCCACTGATGCAATGCATCAGCTTTGGGCCAGTAACCATTAAATCTGCATATAACGGCATTGTGCATTAAATCTGAGTATAGATCTGTTACCTCCGGCAGTGTTACAGTAAGTAAAGGTGGTTCTTGCTTCTGTTCCACGATGTAGGGACCTGGTAGCTCGGATGTGGGTGTTGTTCTGTGATTCATTGGTTCCTTTCCTTTGACTACATCGCGGAAGGTTCCTGTAGTTTTTGAGCTGGTTCCCTTACAGCCGCCTCGTAGTCTCAGATTGAGTATGATGGTTGAATCATTTGCAACTCCATAGTGCTGGAGTGTGTGGTGATCCTGCATGCAGAGTCCGGAGTATAAGAGATTTTGGAATGTTACTGGAGTTCCCAATTTGATCTGGATCTCCTTTTTTAACCCTAAGATATCCATCCCTTCCCTGATCTGTATACAATGATGTCTACCTTCTACAGATCTGATAAATATTTGATTCAGGACTGACGGATCGGCCTTGTTCAAGCCCTAATCTATATGATTGATCTTCAGATCTGGCGGATCTATAGTGATGCTAGAGTTTTCATGCCTTTCCGTTGAAGAAAAGGGCTTGATACCTCCTATCTGCAGTGTTCTGGCTATCTTTGCCTCCGCTTTTCCACTTCCGCCTTCAATATCCATCAAGGACTTATGGCCGTAGAAACCCTGATACCTGTCTAGAAAAGCCCTCTTCTTAATGCTCACCTTGCAGGTCGCGTCGTGCTTGATAAGTTCGTTGAAATCGGGATGTGCGGTGGCGTAAACCCAGATCTCCGCATCTTTGGCCCTCACGGAGGCCACGCCGCCGTCCAGTATGCTAAGACTCTGCCGCGGCAGTATACTTCCCCCGTCGATCTGTAACCGCCTCTTCAGATTTGTCGATAGCTACATGAAATCTTTGATCGTCCATGCGAATACGGGCATCAGGTTTCCATCTAGTTCTGCGGCTGCTCGGAACAGGTCCTTCTTGCCCAGGACACGAAAGTTTCTGAATAAGCCTGTGGCGTCCATTCGATACCCTAAGTTCGCGGTTTGCTTCAGAGAATTCAGAGAGATCCCAATATTAAATAATAATATTAACAAATTGTTATGAAAATATTTATTAGTTAATAATTTAATTATAAATATTAATATACAATAATGAATATTAAAATAATATAATTATATTAAAACAACATATACTATTCATTAATTATTTTTTTTATAATAATAATTTATTAATAATTTTAAAAACCCTTGGGATTAATATTATAATTTTTTTGGATTAACATTAAAAATGTAAGTGACTATTAATATCATAAACCCAAGGCATCAATCAACCCAAAGAATTTATAATATAGACTCTAAGAATGTGAACCCTTACATTAATAAACCCAAGGGATTGATAATATAAATCCAATGGAATAATATTAAACCCAAGGGATTAAGATTATAAACTCAAGGCATATAAACTCTAAGATAAATATTAAACCACAACAACATTTACTAATGTGGTTGATATACACCAATAGGTATATATGAAGTACATGTACAACCTCATTAGTAAATGTGGTTGATATATGCCGAAAGGTGTATGATTAATATACATTTATTAACATAACTATATAAACCCTAAGATAAATATTATAAACCCAAGGGATCAATACTAAAAACCTAAGGGATTATAAACTCAAGGGAATAATATTAAACCCAAGCAATAAATATTATAAACCCAAGGTATATAACCCCTAAAATAAACATGGTTGACCACGATTGATTTTCATATTGACACAATCTTTGTGACAATGTGATGTTGGACTATGGTTGACCATGATTGATTTTCACATTGAGACAACCTTTCTCACAATGCGATGTTGGACAATGGCTGACCATGGTTGACCATGGTTGATCTCCATATTGAGATAATCTTTGTGACAATGCCACATTATACCATGGATGACCATGGTTGTGACAATGTGACGTTGGACCAAGAGGCAATTTGTGTCACAATGTGGCCATGGTTATTGACCATGGTTGACTATGGTTGATCATGATTGACCATGGCTGACCATGGTTGAGACAACTTTTGTCACAATGTGCATTGGAACATGGTTGACCATGTTTGATTTTTATATTGAGACAGTCATTGTAACAATGTGACATTGGACCATAGTTGACCATGGATGATCATGGTTGTCACAATGTGACGTTGGACTAAGAGGCAATCTTTCTCATAATGTGACAATGGTTATTGACCATGGTTGAGACAACCTTTGTCACAATGCAATGTTGGAACATGGTTCACCATGGTTGATTTCCATATTGAGAAAAGCTTTGTCACAATGTGACTTTGGACCATGGTTGACCATGATTATAAACCCAAAGGATTTGTATTAAAATCAAATATTAATATTTATAAACCCTATGAATAATATTATACTCTAGAAATATGAAGCCTTAGATTAATAAACCGAAGGGATTGATATTATAAACCCAAGGGAATAATAAACCCAAGATTTTAATACTAAAACCCCAAGAGATTATAAACTCAAGCAAATAATATTATAATATGAATTATGGTTGACCATGGTTGATTTACATATTGAAACATTTCTTGCCACAATGCGACATTTTTTAGTTTTCATATTGAGAGAATATTTGTTACAAAGTGATGTTGGATCATGGTTGACCATGATTATAAACCCAATGGATTTATATTAAACCCAGATATTAATATTATGAACCCTATGAATAATATTATACCCTAAGAAAATGAACCCTTAAATTAATAAACCCAAGGGATTAATATTAAAAACCCAAGGGATAAATATTATAAACCGAAGGTATAAAAACCCTAAATAAATATGGTTGACCATGATTTACCATCGTTGATTTTCATGCTGAGACAATATTTGTCACAATGTGACGTTGGACCATGGTTGATTTTCATATTGAGACCATATTTAACATAATGTGACATTGGACCATGGTTGACCATAATTCTAAACCCAAGGGATTTATATTAAGCCCTAGGATTAATAATATAAACCCTATGAATAATATTATACCCTAGGAATATGAACCCTTAGATTAATAAACAAGGGATTGATATTATAAACTCTAGGGAATAATAACTCGAAGGGATTAATTCTAAAACCCCAAGGGATTAATATTATAAATGCAACGTATACGAACCCTAAGATAAATATATAAACCCTAAAATAAACATGGTTGATTGTGGTTGACAATGGTTCATTTTCATATTGAGACAATCTTTGTCACAAAGCGACGTTGGACCATGGTTGATTGTGGTTCATTATGATTGATTTTCATATCGAGACAATATTTGTCAAATTGCGACATTAGACCATGGTTTATTTTCATATTGAGAAAATATTTGTCAAAGTGTGATATTGGACCATGATTATAAACCCAGGGGATTTATATTATAAACCCTATGAATAATATTACACCCTAGGAAAATGAACTGTTAGATTAATAAATACAACGAATTAATATTATAAATCCAACATAATAATAAACCTAATGGATTAATACTAAAAACCGAATGGATTATAAACCCAAGGGAGTAATATAAAACCCAACAAATAAAGCCAATAGAATAATATTATAAACCCTATGTAAATAAACCCTAAGATAAACATGGTTGACCATGTTTTACCATAGTTGATTTTCAGATTGAGATAATCTTTGTCACAATGCAACATTTGACCATGGTTGATTTTCATATTGAGACATTTTTTTGTCACAATGTGACATTGGACCATGGTTGCGCATGGTTGACCATGATTATAAACCCAAGGGTTTTATATTAAACCCTATGATTAATAATATAAACCTTATGAACAATATTATATCCTAGGAATATGAACCGTTAGATTAATATACCCAAGGAATTGACATTATAAACCCAAGAGATTAATTCTAAAACCCCAAGGTATTATAAACCCAAGGGAATAATATTAAATT
Organism: Pinus taeda; assembly: GCA_000404065.3. Classification (NCBI taxonomy): domain Eukaryota; kingdom Viridiplantae; phylum Streptophyta; class Pinopsida; order Pinales; family Pinaceae; genus Pinus; species Pinus taeda. The sequence goes on from APFE030084382.1 coordinate 140,308, forward strand.
GAAGGGATTAATATTATAAACCCAAGGTATATAAACTGTAAGATAAATATTATAAACCCAAGGGATTAATACTAAAAACCCAAGGGATTATAAACCCAAGGTATATAAACGTTAAGATAAATATTATAAACCCAAAAATAAATACGGTTGACCACGGTCGACCATGGTTGGTTTTCATATTGGCAAATTATTTGTTACAATGCAACGCTGGACTATGGTTGATCATGATTGATTTTCATATTAAGGCAACCTTTATCACAATGCAATGTTGGGCAATGGTTGACCATGGTTGATTTTCATATTGAGACAATCTTTGTCACAATGCGACATTGGAACATGGTTGACCATGGTTTATTTTCATATTGAGACAATCCATGTCACAATGCGACATCGTACCATGGTTGACCATGGGTCATTTTCATATTGAGACAATCTTTGTCACAATGTGACATTAGACTATGGTTAACCATTATTATAAATCATGGTTCACCATGATTGATTTTTAAATTGATACAACCTTTGCCACAATGCGACGTTGGATAATGGTTGACCATGGTTGATTTTCATATTGAGACAATCTTTGTCACAATGCGATGTTGGACCATGGTTGACCATGGATGACCATGATTGTAACAATGTGACATTAGACCAAGAGACAATATTTGTCACAATGTCGCCATGGTTATTAACCATGGTTGAGCATGGTTTATTTTCATATTGAGTCAATCTTTATCATAATGTAATGCTAGAACATAGTTGACCATGGTTGATTTTCATATTGAGACAATCCTTGTCACAATGCGACATTGAACCATAGTTGACCATGGTTGACCTTGATTTATTTTAATATCGAGACAATCTTTAGCACAATGTGTTGTTGGACCATGGTTGACCATGGTTGATTTTCATATTGAGACAATATTTATCACAGTGCGACATAGGACGATGGTTGACCATGGATGACCATGGTTGTCACAATGTGACGTTGGACCAAGAGACAATCTTTATCACAATGTGACCATGGTTATTGACCATGATTGACCATGGTTGGGGAGGTTGATTTTGATATTGAGACAATATTTGTGACAATGCGACGTTGGAACATGGTTGACCATGGTTGATTTTCATATCAAGATAATCCTTGTCACAATGTGACATCAGACCATGGTTGACCATGATATATTTTAATGTCAATACAATCTTTTTCACAATGCGACATTCGACCATGGTTAACCATGGTCCAGGAAAGAAAACAAGTGCTCAAAAATTCCTTATCGGTATGCTTCATCATTTTTAGAAAAAACACAAAAGAAAAGATTTGAGTCCTCTTTTCTTTTTTAGGAATGTAAATAATCATTGGAAAAAAAAAAAAAAACCACATAAATTAATATCCATTTGAATGATCTAAAATATAAAATTACTATAATATATTTTAGATTTTTTAATTATTTATCTATTCAATGTTAAATAAGTAACATTTATTTTTTTAATTGGCGTGTAATAAATATAATAATCTTCGTAATCTTTCCATATTTCTTGGTTTTTAAAATAAAATAATTATTTTTAAATTTTATTAAAATTTTTTAAGATTTTTCTATTATATTTGATTTCAATGTTAAATAACCTCCGAAAAGAATTTCTTTTTAATTTTACTTATATTCTATATATACTACTATATATATATTATAATTTAATTCTTAGATTTTAATTAATCTGAATAACATTTGTTTTTATTTTTCAAACTATGTAATAATATTTTAATTTTTAATATTTTCGGTTTTACAAATGCCGAATAAATTTTAAAAAAATACTTATATTTTAATATATAAATATAAATAAATATAATGATAAAATTATTAATCATTTTTCATAATTGTTGATGATGATGGTTAACGTCCGCTGAGACTAAACATTGGTCTATCGGATCTAAAGAAACAAATTATTTATTTAGATTTAAGATTTTATTCCTATGCTCAAAAAGTTTGGAGAGAAATAATTTTGACATTGTAAAAGGCTAGGAAGGTCAGTATTGTAACAAAGATTGTGAAACTGAGATCTAATGTGGTTGTACGCGGGGCACTCTAAGAGGAAGTAGTTTTCATCCTCAATGTTCCCATTCTCACATATATGGTAGATCCTTTCTACCCATGGTGTTTTAGACACTGCCCAATGACCTGTTTCACTATGGAGCTCATGAGAATTCGTTCTAATCTTTGCTATATTACATTATTTTGAGAATGTATTTGTGTGTTCATCTATTGGAGAGAAATTTTGATTACATTACATAACATCATGTTCCTAGACATACGAATATATTGACAAATGCATTAGCTAATTATGTGGTGGATAGACATTTGCGAAATATGTGAACAAACAAAACATTTGTACCATAGTAAGCAAGGAAATATAGCATATATATATATATAATTATTATTATATTATATTATATATATATACTTTTGTTCGATAATGTTTGTCATACATCAAAACCCCAAAAAATAATGCGTGTTCAAGTACATCTGTGGCTCGCAAGCCTCAAAAATGTAAAATGATAGACCTATGAACTACTCGGCATGGTGCTTATGATAGCACGTAACTACTCGTACTACACGAGTCAGCAACCGGTGGATCCAGTCTGATACCCCCACTGTGTGTCACTGATACTGGCATCGGATGTCACCCACTTGGGCATACTCTCGGATACCACTACTCAATCCCTTGAGGTTTCATGCGATCTCCTCCTCGTTATTGCCTCCTTCCTAATAAGGAGCGATATCAAACTGTCGAGCAACGCGGCTGCCAATCCGGGACATCTCAGCAGGTCACTCTGTTCCCACATTTGCATTTGCAAAATCGAAATGTCATGAATGCATATATTTCAAAAATAATAAAAAATCGAAAAATAAAATGGTTTTTACTTACCTCCATCATCATAATTTTCTCCCTCTCGGAGCGGCATATCTGAGTCGTCATGGAAGTCGGTACTACTATAGGGCCAATCCTCTACTACAATCAGCTGACGTCGTAGTGATGAAAAGAAGGCGGCCTTATATGACATATGTTGGCCCCCAATGATTCTAGGCATCAGCTCACTCCAACGTACCATCTGTGGGTCTCGTGGCAGTGGTGGTTTCACCTCAACAAGTTGGTAGTGAAATAGCGGGATCCGCTCCAAAAAGGACACTAGAACGGAATCATATCCAAACTGCTTTAGGTTTCTTGCCTTGGCTTTGGATAGCTAGCGCTTCATGTTTACCTTCATGGCTTCCACCCAGTTGAAGATATTCAGTGTCGTACAGTCTAGAGCATACTGAAACTTGGATTTCTTGGACTCATGTTGTGCTTGAGCTCCAACCACTCTGTTTATGGTCAAAAGTAGCACTTTCAGCACAAGATCCTGAACACTCATGATATCTATCTTTTCGCTCTTTGATTTCAGTGCTTTTGGGCAGTGTTCCGCGAGCAACATGTTCACACTTGCCCTAATAGACCTGGACCCATACAGATTGACTGGTTCCCCTCTTCGGGATAGTCCAATGATGAAATAGATGTCCGAAGTTTCCAATTTTAGTTCTTGGTCACGGATTATAAAAACTTCCCAATTGACATCCCAAAGACTAATCAAATACTGCAACAACTCAAGTCAAGCCCGAAGATCTGGCGTGAGGAAGAATTTGAGGAGCCCACGGTTCCTCAGAGAATTTGAGCAATTTGAGTTTTCCAATTCCTGTGTATCAATTGCCTCATGCTCTCGTTCTTTCCAATCAACCATTTTTCACTGTGTTTTCCCTGCAAAAACCATAACATCAAGTCAACAATCATCCTTGGCTAAAGAAATTTGGATCAAACCAGAGAATTTTGGGCAAAAAATTGAAATTTCTGTGTTCACGGCACCGGTGTGACTGTTTTAAAAACAGTAGCGTTGATGGCACGACTAACAGAGTTAACAACCCTCGATCGGCGTGATTCCGTACCTGGAAATCGCGCCGACTGAGGGCGAATTCTTTTTGCTGAATCTTCCTCCAAAAATCCAAAAAACAGTTAAAAATAGGAAAAACAAGCATAAAAATGAAGCTAAGGGTCTCAGTTCTTACCTGCAACTGACGGTTCGTTGAATGGCCTCCCGAATCTCCCGTAATCTGCTCTTGAAAATCTAAGGCACAAATGGGTGAAAATGTCACCACACAAGGTAAAAAGGTAAAATGGTAAAAATTATTTAATTTTTCCCTTTTTTATTCATTTTTTCATAAAATATTAGGGTTTTAAAGGTATTTTTAATCTATTTTACCTTAGAAATTGGATAATGCGTTTACCTTTTGTGCAGCGATGGGTGACGGATTGCTGATGATGGTACTAGAGTCACATTTAAGCTCTTTTCTCGATTCGTAAAACTGAGATGAAAAGATCACCGAGTATTTTTCCCTTTTTGACTCATTAAAGAGAATAAAAATGGGGAGTCTGCTTTCAAGCTCTTTTCTGACTCTTTAAACATGAAAATATTGTCAAGCTTTGTTTTGAACTTGTTAAAGGTTGTGAAACATCATTTACCCAGTATACGTTTACCCCATTTTCGGGATGGGATAAACTATTTACGAAAAAGATACTCCATGACTAAAATGGTCAAGCAGTTCTCTCAAGTATCGTTTTCTACCTTTTCAGGCTAGAGAGACACCAATGTATGAAAAGGGACCATGTGGAGTTTTCTTTTCCGTGTCTTTTTCAAACTCTCTAAACATGAAAAAGATACTGAGTTACACCTTTGTCAAACTCGTTAAAACATTAAATGACATTAGATTCGTCGCCATGACGAACATGAGCTTCTCCTTCCTAGGGCTCATTAATATTACTAGGTCGGATTCATTCGAAGGATGGACTTACAGTGCAATAACATGCTATCCCCTTCAAGCTTGCGATTAAAAAATAATTGGGGTACCTGCCAGAGATGGTGAGGGGAAATGGGAAATTCTATCAGTTATGTCTGCAGCTCACTCTTGAACATGACACTTTCTGCTTCGTGTCAGGTTGGCATATCCTCATTCATAATTGACCTTCCTGGGTTGTGATGTTCATTATTTCCTTCCATTTTATCTATGCCACGTCATCATGACCTTTGATCATATGGATCCAAAAGCTGCTAAACTCCGGAGTCGTGTCACTGATATGTTCAAGAGTTGTCCTTTTGTAGTTACACTCATTTTTTATTCTCTATATCATCTGAAATCATTGCATCCCTTTGTCTCGTGTCGATGATGTGGGATACATCATGGCCCTCCTTCAACACAGTCACTTCCTGTCGACTTCAGCTCATTATCCAGGAAGTTGGCTAAGAGACTCCCTTCTAGTACCTTAGAGCTTGCATGCCCTAATGGCAAGTTCTTCGCACTCAATGACAAGTTCACATCATTAGCTTTCGATAAGGTGATTTCATGGGTGTTCGGCTTTAGTTCCTTTATTCACATTCCATGGATTGTGTTGCTAGTACCTTGAGAGCCATCGTCAGTACTGGTGGTTCCTCTTGCGCTTGTTAACGGTTCACATCATTGACCAATAATCAAGCGACTTTCTAGCATGTTCGACTTTGATACATTTATTCACATGTTAGAATTTGTACTTCGATCAGGTCAGGTTGGAGCGCAAGACCCTGGGATCAGATTACAAAAGTCCAGGTTGCAAGGAGATGTGACATGATCATGCTAATATACATGTCTCTTTCAGATGGATGGTTGCGACCATACCATGAGTTGTCATATGTGATCCTTCTCGTTATGGGATGGTTGTGACCATACCTTGGTTTCAATATGATCCTCCTTACTAGATGGCTGCACCCATGCCTTGGATCCATTTACATGATCATTCTCTGGATGGCTACGTCCATACCACGATTCATGTATCATTTGTCAGAGTTTTTTGGTAATGTATATGTATCTATTCTTGCTTGTTGGTTTTCTAACGACAGACTCTGATTCCCAGCATCTAATTGTAAATAATTTCACCCCACTCTATTTCGGCCTTCACGCTTTAGGGGGCATCTGTTACACAACATTTTGTCATTGTCCCTGTACTCCTTGTTCCACGATCCTAGAGGACCTCTACAGTGAACCCTGCATGCTTTCCCATCATGAATAAACTCCCATTATGTCCCTCTTCATGAGCAGAACAATTCCCTTTTGCATCATTTCCCAAGAATCTTCCTTTTACCCCAGTTTACAAGACCAACGATAATGACATGTTTCCTCCTCGCGCTGATTTGCAGAGGTTAAAACTAAGACTAGCGTCGTATGGCACAACTGAGCCTTTTCTTAGTCGCGTCAATGCTCTCTTGGAAATTTTTTTAAGTATGGAGACAAAACTTCCTGGTCTAGAAGCTTCGTAATGGAAGTCTAGTAAATGGTTGGGTTGGATGGAACCGAGGAAGTCAGTTTGGGCTCCTTTTCCCTATTAATATGGAACAAACCCAAGAGATAAGGCCTTTCCCATGATAAGAGGAACCATCTCCCCTCCATCCAAGCTATATAAACCCCTCCTTTTACAAGCTAAACTAGTTTCAGTCTTAGTATTTTGGAGCTTGAATAACCATCAAGATATCATAGCTTGTAGCCTTCTAGTTTATGTTTGTGGAGGGAGAATAGTGTGTTTGGTTTGGTTTGAGACTAAAGGAAAGAAGCCTTAAAACTTCCATTGTTAGGGTTATCCATGAGATGCGGGCAGAGGTGTGGGAACACGGATACAACGGAGGAGACCAGTAACGTCAAGGCATTGGTTGTAATCTCTTTCTAAACTTATATGAATACAACTATTGTTTGATTTCCTACATTGAGTGTTATATTACATTTAATGGCTTAATATTCCTTTACCTTTTAAGTAGGTTGGATACAATTTGTATGTTATCACGTTTTTTGTTGTTGTTTGTTTGCTTGTTTCAGGTATTCGAAGGAAGGAAATGAAAGATAACTAGAGTAAGGAAGCAGGATCATCACCTAGCGAAATAACATTCTAAGAGGTAGGCCCTCTTATTTGATTCTAGCTTAAGGAATTTTTCCATAGATTGTTTGTTTGTGGCTAGACCCGCTCTCTCGAGCTAAAGGAATTGCCTTTATCTGCATCGAGAATTTATCTACACCATCCAACCTAACCATTTACCAGACTTCCATTATGAAGCTTCTAGACCTGGAAGCTTCGTCTCCATATTTAAAAAATTGGACAAAAGAGGATCGACACGACTGAGAAAAGGCTTAGTTGCGTCGTATGGCACTAGTCTTAGTTTTAATCTCTATAAATCGATGCGAGGAGGAAACAACTCATTAGCACCAGTCTTGTAAACTAGGGTAAAAGGAAGATTCTTGGGAAATGATGCAAAAGGGAATTGTTCTGCTCATGAAGAGGGACATAATGGGAGTTTCTTCATGATGGGAAAGCATGTAGGGTTCACTGTAAAGGTCCTCCGGGATCGTGGAACGGGGAGTACAGGGACAGTGACAAAATGTTGTGTAATAAATAAGACAGAGAATAATGAAGAGTTTGTTTCACAAGATGAGCAACTTCCTTCACAACCTCTATGAAGATCAACTCGTATTAGAACATTTCCAAGGAAGTATGATGAGTTTCATATAGGAAGTTATTCAGGTAACTCTTCTCATTGTGAATTTAATTTTTTTATTGATTGTGAACCTACTTGTTTTGAAGAAGTTGATACTTATGATCAATGGAAAGATGCAATGCAAAATGAATATGATGCTCTCATAAATAACGACACATGGAGGCTGGTGGATCCTCCTATTGGCATCAAGCCTATTGGTTGCAAATGGGTTTATAAAACTAAGTATAAAGCTAATGGTTCACTTGATAAGGAGGTTGGTGGATCCTCCTGTTGGCATCAAACCTATTGGTTGTATATGGGTTTATAAAACTAAGTATAAAGTTGATGGTTCACTTGATAAGCCTAAGGCAAGACTTGTAGCAAAGGGATATGCATAGAAAGAGGGTGTTGACTATACAAAGACATTTTCCATACAGCTAAAAAAGGCACTATTAGAACGTTGTTTGCCATTGCAGCTCAGAAACAATGGAAAAATCATCATATGGATGTTAAAACTACTTTTTTAAATGAGGATTTGAAAGAAGATGTTTACATGTTTCAACCTGAAGATTTTTTTGTTAAATGGAAAGACCAAAAGATATGCAAATTAATGAAGTCTTTGTATGGCTTGAAACAAGTTCCACGTGTATGGTATGAGAAATTAACTAAACATCTCCTTAAGTTAAATTGTAATCATTTTGACCTAGATGATGCAACTCTTTTTGTCAACAAAGTTGGAAGATCAGTTGTATATCTAGTTGTCTATGTTGATGATTTGATGATCACAGGGAACAATGGTGAATATATATCATCTATTAAGAAGGAATTGCAAAAGTTTTTTGATATGACAGATTTAGGTTTACTTCATTATTGTCATGGAATTGAAGTTGATCAAAAACTACAACATATTTTTATCTCTCAGAAGGAATATGTTGGAAAGTTATTAAGCAAATACGGTATGATGGTATGTAATCTTGTTGCTACCCCAATGGAGCAAAATTTGAAACTCACTTCAGAAGAAGGCAAACCATTTGAATATCCAACCAAGTACAGGAAACTTGTTGGAAGTTTGATTTATTTATCTATTACTCATCTTGATATAACTTTGGTTGTTGGAATACTTTGCAGATTTATGCATCATCCTTGTGAGGAGCATTATGTAGCAGCAAACATAGTTCTAAAAAATTTAAAAGGAACCCAAACTTACGACATCAAATATTCCAAAGTTTTATACTTCCATATTGTTGGTTATTCAGATTCTGATTTTGATGGAGATATGGAGAATGGAGTCTCTACTTCTGGTTATCTAATGAATCTTGGATCAGCAGCCATCAATTGGATATCACACAAGCAATATGTTCATGTTGATTCTACCACCGAAGTTGAATATGTTGCAGTATCTCAAGCCACAAAGGAAATCATTTGGCTTCGGAAAATACTTGAAGATTTGTAGGAGAAACAAAAAGATTCAACTCCTCTGCAAGTTAATTGGCTAAGAATCCAAAGTTTCATGATCGAACCAAACATATCAACACCAAATATCATTTGATTCGACATCATGTAGAGGCCAAAAGAATTCATTTGGCATATTGTCCAACTTCAGAAAAAATTGCAGATATTTTTACAAAAGCATCAGGTGTGAAAAGTTTGAAAAGTTTAGATCTTTACTTGGTATGTCAGGTGTCTCTTCGGATTAAGGGGGGAAATATTGTAATCCTTCGGGATTATTGTATATAGTTATGATTAGGAAATAGATTAGGTATTTCCAGATTTTTTTAGTTAGGGAGACATAATTGTCTCCTTTTGATTTGATTGTATAAATATGTGCTTCAAGTGTTAAATAATATCATCGCAGAATGTTGCATTTTGATCATCGAATTCTCCAGACTTTTATAACATATATAATGCAGTATCCATTAAAAGAGATAACAAAAAATAGAAAATAATATGATGAAAGTTATTACATGAAAGATGAGCATATCACTTTGGAAAGTGGGTGATGAGGTTCTCAATAATAATAATAAATGTTAGTAGCTATAACATTTAAAATCATATAATTAATAAACATGTAAAATTTAATAAATAAACATATAATTAGAAATAAGAATATTTCAATAAATAGAAATACGGCGCGCTCACACACATATATATATTATGATTCGTATAGTTTTTGTGGATGTAACTATACACATATATAAGGTATCTACATGGCTCCCCGGGAAGCCTCAATGGGAATTGAACCTTATCGAATAATCAAAATCTCATGGTTTTCCACCATTGGATCCAATCTCTTTGGGAAAATTTAAAAAGACGATATGATGGTGAGCTCTGATTTCATATTTAAATTTAATTAATATGTATGCAAAACGTTAATATTTATAATAAACTTTTTTTCTAAGCCATATATTTATCTATTTACATATAATCAATACTATACACTAATATTAAGAATAAGCATAGATTTATTTTAATTCTAAATCTACCACAACCAAGAAGAATTAAACATCTAAAAGTTTGATTGCTTTAAATAATTAAAAGTTAAAAATTAAAAATTAAAATAAATGAATAT
>APFE030084383.1:10642-24529 GCA_000404065.3 Pinus taeda
TCAAGTCCTCCTTTGGCTGGGTGCTCAGCTACACAAGTCTTGCAAAAGTTTGAAGGGGTGAGGGACAAGCTCTCTCTCTCCTTAGTGACAAAATCTCCTTACTTAGGGAAAGCCTTATGGATACAAAGAAGGCTTCTTGAAACTCCAACCTTTTGATATCTTCCTTTCAACACAAGTATTGCCACAAGAGTTAGAACTTTCAGAACTAGAACTAGCTTGCTCAAGCCATGGGAACAAGCTTTTATAGAGGAAAAGGAAGAGATAAGGTCAATCCCCCATAATCATGGATTTTGCTTCATCACTTGGAAACTTCCATGGAATGGTGGCAAACAACTTTCCATCCAAGGAGATTCGAAGCCAAATCATCCTCACTCAACTTGGAATCAGTTTGGTGAATGAGGTGGATAGAAACTTCGGACGTTTGAGTGGTTGAGAATTTTGCCCAAACTGGTTGGCACGATTGCGACTCTGGGACAGAGCGCCAATGGTGCGCCCTTTATTTAGGATTTCCCCCATTGGCGCGGGCATAACACAGGGCACCCGCGCTAATGCAAAAAGGGATATTTTTAGGGGCAATGAGCAGGAGATGTCTTAAGGGCATATGAAGCTCATGTTTAGAGGTAAATAAGGCAAGTGGTTTCAAGTCTTGTCACTTCTCACAAGTCCCGGAATGGGTCCTCCAAGATGCGGGAGAGGGGTAACAGGGACGGTGACAAATGGTGACAAATTACTGTGTAACAGTTTCCATTTTAGGATATGATTTCTAATACTTATAGCAATCAAAGGTTAAACCATGGGGAAAAAGCATAGAAATAGAAGCAAGTCTAGCCAGGCAAGGACCTAGATGCTAAGAACCCCAGTTCCAATATAGTTTGAAACACTATATTGATGCTCAATAAATAGAGCAATTCATGGCACAAGATATTCTAGTTATTCGTGGTGGAAATCATTAAGGATTCTAAACTAGAGGAAGATGACTATATCCCTCATAAAAGTTTTAGGGATATTGCAAAATATTAGTTGCATAAGATAATATCTTGGCCCAAGATGGCACCTCATACAGATATGGTTTGTTGGGATCTCAACCATGTAGACTTGAAGAAGAGAGTCATCTTCAATAGTCAGAAAGCCTTCATTGGCTCTCTCAGGCTAAAATACCTCCAAAATATGTAGAGACTCCATGAAATAGATTTTTTTTATAATTATGCATTTCTACAAAAATTTCATGAAGATAAATGTGTGAAATATGAACAAACTATGCCCAATATTATTAAGGCATGGTAGTATGATGAAAATAAATCTATAGAAGAGAGCTCTAAAATATATGCAACTGATTCTTGTAATCATGACCCCCAGTATGTTGCCCTCCTTATGTGTAGGTTATTTGGGGAAGAGAGCCCCAAACACATTAAGTAAGATTGGTCTCCTCTTATCCATTGGACCCTCAATGGTTAATTGGGAAACCATTCTCTCAAGTAATATTTGCAAGAGAATTGATTCCCATCTCACATAGAGAATGGATGGCTCCACCCCTTCATTTTTCATGTTTCACTACATTATGGATCCATATGATTTCATACTTATTTTCCTCAATTTGGTTGGAAAATAACTACTAACGCTGCCCAACCCATACATATGTATCATTCCCAGCTATGGGAAGAAAATGAAAATGACTTTTTCTATGAAATATGTCATTTTTTCATGATTCCTCTCTATGAGAAATTATTTTGTTTCCCGCCTCCCAAAATAACCAATGAAGTTATTCAAGGTTTGAAGGGAACTGGTGACTGGTACATTGAGTAGTCCTTCTCATATGTCTAAATTTTTGGTTCTTTTTCTCTCCCTCATTATTTTCCCAGGATCATCTAAGACATCATTATATGTAGGAAAATCATGTATCAAGCCATCTTCACAAGTGTGGAAAGGTATTTACACCTTGATTCTAAAAACATATGACCCTTTTTTACCATCCAAATTGGTGTATATGGATTGGTCAATGTACCTCAAGCTAGGATAGAATCCAAAGCTTTAGAAAAAATCAAGTTATCTTATATTAAGCTCAAAAATCATGACCCTAATAAGATTGTGTCCAAACATTACTCACATTCAGGAGCTAGAAAGTATATTTATGAGGAATCCTTTTATGATGACCAATTAAAGGGTGTCTAGTCATTTCAAGAAGTTATTGACAGAGTCCAACAACTTCCCACCCATCAAAAATTATAATTTTAGAGTTTTATGAATACAAAAAAAGGTTTTACCATCAATTTTATAGATAAATATCGAAATATAGGTTACAAAGGCATCAATCCAGCATACTAACCTTCCTATACTATAACTAGTATGGGAAAATCCACAACAAGTGGAAACAAATCTCCCACATCAGGAATTGCATACACGCACAAACATGAAATAACAAATTATTGTTTTAGAAGAAAAATAAAAAAGGATGCAAGAGGAATGGAGATTGTTTGAGAAGGTGCAAAAGGATATATCATAAATCAAAGGAAAAACCATGTAAATACTACTTAAAAAATCCACCTAGGTTTTGAAGACCTTAACAAACACAATCAAGATGAAGAGGCCACATTGTTGGTTACATCTGGGGTAGTTTCTTTTGTTGATTGAGGAAGAAGGAATTCCTCCTGCTGATTTATTCTTTAGTATTAAGAAGAGATGTTTCATAAAGGGTAGAGTCAAGAGGAAAAAACTTGACATACTAGTGTTTCCCTAGTCTAATAGAGAATTATCTATGATGGATCTAAGTAGATCAATGAATAGTTGGACAAAGAGCTAGAAATTTCAATGGGAGCATTTGCAAATGCAAACATATTGTCAATAAACAATCTTATTGAGATTGTTACTCAGAGGAATAAAACAATTGTCTACCTTGAAGTAAAATTGGCTTAAAACCAATCTCATCTTAATGAGAAAATAAAAATCTAGCTCTCGAAATAGAAACAATAGTACATTTAACAGATGAAGAACTTTGAACACTAGTTGAAAGATTACCTAGAAAAGGTATAGCAAGATTTCACTAGCTCGGAGGAAAACAATGATGCACATATTGTAGATTTGCAGTGGAAAGTAAGTAAGCCCATTAGAAATAATATTGGCCTTGGAAAATTTAAAGAGAAATATTTGAAAAGTAATGAAGAACTATTGCAAGTACAGGAGCAATTTTGCAAAAATCTAAACTTAGTACAAACTCAAATGAAATTAATTAATATTATTTTCAATGAGGTTGCAAACAATGATATAGAGCTCATTTAAGCTAAATATATATTCCCACAATTGATGTCTTGGAAATGCATGGCCAAGGCACCTCCACACAACCTACTCATACTCTTATACATTGATAGACTCAGAGATGAAGTTTCCTTGAAATTATAGAAGAAGAATTCAATAAATTCAAAGGATTTCATGAAGAAGGTTGAAAATTCAGTAATTCCATTATAAACTTAAGAATTCAAGTGATCAAAGAAGTTGACTTTCTTGATGCCCAATTACAGAAGAAGCAACCAATAAAAATGATTACATTGCTAATGTGTAGAGGCATCAACAATATTTTCAAGCATAGATAAAGCAAACAAAGAAGATAGATCTTGAAGCTATGTCACTATTTTTTATCAAACTAAACATTTGATGCATATTGACTGAAAATTTTGTTTCAAGGGTTAAACAAGAATTTCCTGCATTAGAAAATCAATTTTACAAATGTCATATCAATATTCATTGTTATCCATCAGACTTGATCTCCCATATCCTCTAGATGCATTCGCAATGGAAAATGCACATGGAGTCCTCCAGGTCGACCACTGCCTATAAATAACTCACTTTCCCAATCTATTATTTCAATAACTTATTTATTGTTAGATCTAAGACTTTTACGATCCATAATGTAGAAGAAATTCTTTAAAATTAATCACATTGATAGGATTTGATCGTCGTTTCGAACCAGCTAATGTGGTTCATCCTCTGGACTAGGTGAGAAATCCATTGGTCATAAGGAATAAATAGTAAGGATGCAACATTGCCCAAAAATAGTCGTTAAAAACTTGTTGATGAGAAATACAGGAAAATACCAGAATGAATGATGCATCCCTACATCTTTTGAGAAATGTAAGATCAAATTTATTCTTGGCAACCTGCAGTTGGGCTCCTTCAAATTGTCGATATTTATCAACCATTTCCCTCCCATGTAGGGTAATAATTTTAGATCTAAGACTTTTGTGATCCATAATGTAGAAGAAAGTCTTTTGGATTAATCACATTGATAGGATTTGGTCGACGTTTTGAACTAGCTAATGTGGTTCATCCACAGGACTAGGTGAGAAATCCATCAATCATAAGGAATAAATAGTAAGGATGAAACATTACCTAGAAATAGCCATTAAAAACTAGCTAATGAGAAATACGGGCAAATACCAGAATCAATGATGCATCCCTACATCTTTTGAGAAATGTAAGATCAGATTTCTTCTTTGCAACCTGTAGTCGGGCTCGTTCAAATTGTTGAGCTTTATCAGCCATTTCCCTCCCGGGTAGGGTAATAATGTTAGATCTAAGAATTTTATGATCCATAATGTAGAAGAAAGTCTTTCAGATTAATCACATTGATAGGATTTGGTTGACGTTTCGAACCAGCTAACGTGGTTCATCCTCAGGACTAGGTGAGAAATCCATCAATCATAAGGAACAAATAGTAAGGATGCAACATTGCCCAGAAATAGCCGTTAAAAACTAGCTGATGAGAAATATGGGAAAATACTAGAATCAATTATGCATCCCTACATCTTTTGAGAAACATAAGATCAGATTTCTTCTTGGAAACCTGTAGTCGGGCTTGTTCAAATTGTCGAGCTTTATCAGCCATTTCCCTCCCATGTAGGGTAATAATGTTAGATCTAAGACTTTTGTGATCCATAATGTAGAAGAAATTCTTTCAACTTAATCACATTGAGAAATCCATCAATGGATTTCTCACCTAGTCCTGAGGATAAACCACATTAGCTGGTTCAAAACGTCAACCAAATCATATCAATGTGATTAATTCGAAAGACTTTCTTCTACATTATGGATCACAAAAGTCTTAGATTTAACATTACTACCCTATACGGGAGGGAAATGGTTGATAAAGCTCAAAAATTTGAATGAGCCTGACTACAGGTTGCCAAGAAGAAATCTAATCTTATGTTTCTCAAAAGATGTAGGGATGTATCATTGATTTTGGTGTTTGCCCATATTTCTCATCAGCTAGTTTTTAACGACTATTTCTGGGCAATGTTGCATCCTTACTATTTATTCCTTATGATCGATGGATTTCTCACCTAGTCCTGAGGATGAACCACATTATCTAGTTCGAAACGTTGACCAAATCCTATCAATGTAATTAATCCAAAAGACTTTCTTCAATTTATTTATTGTCTTTTCCAATTTATATTTTATGTTGTAACAAAATGTAATTTTCTTTATTTAAATATTTCTTCATAATATTAAAGGGAATCCCCAGGGACTGTAAAGAGGTTTTGAAGTTTTTGAAATACAAGCTATTGCACTATTGTAAAGCTTAATTTTAGGAAAATACAAAGAGCCATCAAAGGTTTCAATGTGCCATTTCTTAAGGTGAAATGTGGTACCATTCCTTATTTGTTTCATGGTATCAAAGAAATATCATGTATTTTTTTTTAATTGATTAATATTTTATAAGTGTATAATTAGTGATTCCAATGTTGTTCTTCGCTTATTATTACAAAACTTCGATAATTGATTAAGTAAAATAAATTAGTATGAATGTTGTAGTTATATTCTAGTTTCCATTTAAACTATTTTATGTGGGCATGCATATTACTTACAATCTATTCTAGTCATTGTTTTAGTTTAATGTCTATATCTCAGCCTATAGTAGTTCTTATTCATTTATACATAGTAGTATTCAACTCCGACGTATAGGTAACTACAAGTAATATTTAGAATAATCAGTTATTTCATGATACTTACAATTAGAATAGAAGTTGTATTATTACGTTCACCTTCCATTATATTCCAATTTATGAAGTCTCCTTCATAGGAGCAACTTATTTTAGTGGAAACCATGCCCACATACCAGTGAGAATCACTATTCCAAATGAGTATAGGTCTAACTAGGACCTTGATCAAGTAATTTATCCTATTTTTGGCTTGGTTAATCCCAATCATCAACCCTCTTGAATCAATTAAAATGGAAATGAGTTTGTATTTTTCTTACCTTCAACTTCAATAATATGTTCCTGATGATAAACCTCCATGTTGTCCAATGTTTCATACATCTTGGGTATTATTTTTCCCATGTCCTCCATTGTATACACTCCTTGAATGTGGTGTAAAGTCCTCATTTTTTATCCTTTGTTAGGGTAGTCCATGTACATGTGTTCTCCTTCACAACCCCAACATTTGATGGGCTAAAATATTGATATTTTACTCAATAAATAAGCTTCCCTTAGTTCATTGTGGGTTGGTTGGATTTTCGTATTTTCCAAGAACTCCAAAAAAATGAAGGATTAACTCCCTTCACCCTTTGCTCCACCTTGGATCTTTTCTTATCATCCCAAGTTTTCTAGAAAGCTAGTTTTCTTTACTCTTCTCATAAATATATTCTACCTTCCTAATAGCTTCATCTAAATACATAGGCTCATCAAATTTAATTTTGTCACCTTTGAATCGCGGTATCTTCTCACAAATATTTTTATTTTCAGCTTTGCATCCTTCAAAAACCAAACATACCTTAGTAATTCTATGAAATTTCTACTATATTCTTCCATTTTCATATTCCCTAACTTGATTTCAAAGAATTCTTGCATTTTCATTTCATAGTAATTCCATGAAAAGTATTTAATTTAAAAGTACCTTTTATATTGCCTCTATGTGATCTTCTTTTCTTCCAAGTGGTTGACTTCCATGATTTGTTTCCCATCACAAATTTTCGTTTCCTTCCAAGTGGTATATTTCAATTTGTGCCTTTAATTTGGATGAATAATTATGCCATTGTAGGTTATTCCTCATGTCCAATAGCCAAGATTTAACCTCCTATCCCTTCTTATGCTCACTATAAAATGTAAGAGGCTTAATCTTCCTAAGTTGTCCTTGCAAGTCATCCAAGTTAGGTTTCCTTCTCTTTTGTTTCATTGGTGATACACTTGGATTACTCCTAGAATCCAAGAATACATAGGTTCTCTTGCTTGAATGGTGTGGTGAATGATTGTTTTTCCTAACAACACTCCTATAATGCCTTGAATCTCCAACATCCTACCCCCTAACTTATGAATCATGTTCCTCTGCTTACTTGGAATCAATTTTTTTCCATTCTCATCTGTAAATTATTTAGGCTCTTTAACATTTGAGTATTGATTTGATGTTGTTCCTTCATTGGATTTTAATAATTAGCCTTGTGGTTAAGCACCTCCATTTTGAGACTCCTCATGGTCTCCTCCAAGTATCTATTCTTTGAATTTTTTCTTCCATTCCCATTTGACTCCGTCTCACCATTACTATGCTAATATTCATACCTCTAACGTCTTCTTCATGACTACAACCATACTTCTTATCCTGATGTTAATTATGTTCCTACAAGCCACTGGAAACCTTATTTTAAATTCTTGAGAAATTTCTTATCCCAAACAAAATTTTTGGACAAAAAATGTATTATCCACCTCAATGTATTTCTATTGACTTTTTGTTTTCCCAATTATGAGTTTTGAGTTGAAACTGATGTCATGCGAAATTTTTGGCCAGTTTTACCTGATTTTCTTGTTTTGCTATAACAAACTTCTATTAATTTCCTAGAATGTTGGATACCTGAATTTCAAATCCATATTTATAGCTATGTATTGTTTTCCCAGAGCTTTATAATGACCACTTTTGTGTCCCAATCTAAGTTCTAGTTATAGAGTTAAACCTCCTAGAAGGGAATTTGCACCTTATTTTCTTTTATATTATTTTAGTCATAACTTCCTCTTACTAGAGTTGTTTTGTAATTATAATATGTTGTTCGAAATATCTTTCCAAACTCTTTCATTGAAGACATAGACATTATTGTACCATTGTATACCTAGTAGTTGTGGGTTTTCACCACCCAAAAACGTCATTTAGGGCCTCAAAACTACCTTATGGGTTGGTAACTTGAAAAATTAACAAACATTTATGAAAATTTATTGTTTTTTATGTTATTTTTGTAATTTGAACCAATCAAAATTTCCTACAACTCTTATTTATAGTTGTTAATGTTCTTATACAGATAGCCTCCACATGTTCTACCTTATTGGTAAGTACCTACACATACACACATCGCACACATGCAACTAAATTTTCTACCTTTCTATTCCCACTTAGGCCTCATGGTTGGCATGGCACCTTCACTAAACTCCATCAGGATGAAAGGGTCCCACTTAATTTTCCACCTTTCCACGTGACATTTTCTTATTTGTTGAGAATGCATGTAAGGTTCATTCCCCACTTTCTCCCACAGTGTGTGACTTTCACATTTGAAAATCCAATTGTTGATCTTGGAGTATATCAATGACAAAAACTTCATATCAAGTTGTAATATGTGTAATAAAGTATGGAAAGTTGTGACCCTTAAGCATCCAACAACCAAGATTACTCTGATCCAAAGACCCAAATCTCATATGAGGTTTCAACATGCACAACAATTTAATGGGAATTGCACCTTCAATGGTTTTGATAACCATATCCCACTTGATTTGATGTCTTAGATATCCTATTGAAACCCAACATGCATGGAGGTTAGGGGGAGTCACACCCCTGTTGGATCCAACAAGCACAATCCACTTAATCCAACAAAAAATATCTCACATTGGATCCAAACATGCACAATGGTTAAATGGGAGTTGTACCTCCAATGGATTTGAAAACCACAACCCACTCAATCAAATGACCCAGATATGGATCAAATCATCAAAATTCATGTGATTTAAGATAAACTACATTCCGATGTATATGATGAATATCATATAAGAAGATCAATAACTTAAATTTAGCACATATTTGATGGTGAAAGGGGGTTTAATAGCCTATTGACCCCTGATGGAATCCAATCATGCTACCTATTTTCCATGTTTCCTCCTACACATGTTGACTCATCCACCACCTGGAATTGCTAGCTCACTATTGATGTCATAATATAAAAAAAATTTATGGTTTAAAATTTCTTTTAATTCCCTTATCTATGAGTAAGGCTTCTTATTTTTATCATAATTTTCATCTACATGAAATTGGCAACTCCACTGCAATAATTAAGGGCACTCATTTCACTTCTTATCAACTCAAAATTTATATTTGTCATTTGTAACTACCTCCTACCAAATTTAGCCAATTTCTCATCTCACCAGGGTAAACATGAGATTAGTGTCACTATGACATGACCTAACCTCAAAAATCTAGTTGTGGAAGCAGGGCCACCATACCGAAAACTTATAAACATCCCTCAGGAACTAGAGACCATTTAGGGCCCTGAAAACCACCCCAGGTTCTTAATCCTTGAGTTGGGGCTCTTCTCACTAGAGAAACATCCCATATGCATGCATAACATAACATGGGTGTTGTTATGAGGTCCCAACTGCATGCATAGGCTTTCCTCCACGTGGTTATGACCCAAATTTCCTAGTCCCAAGCATGTGGTTCCAAAATCTATGCCACTTTTCAGGCTAGCCTCCATACCACTACTTGTAACTTTATAGAATCATAATTAACATGATGATAACGAAAAAAATTCAAACTTGAAGCAAGAAATTGACCCATAGATGCCTAATCCATAACAGAAATTCCATCAAACACATGAAAAGCATGTAAGCTAGAGGTCGTGAATTCATATATGATCATTAACTTCTGAATATCATCTGAGAATCATCAAGAAAGCTCTATGACCTCTCCACATAGATGCAATACCACTTATTAGTCCATGCATTCATTTGAAATTCATTAACTTATCAAAACGTGACAAGATCCATAGGAATTATACATCATCTAACCAACATATAACCAACAAATAATGAGAGTAAAACCCATGGAAAATTAGCAATAAGTTAGACACCATAATCAACAAATATGCTCATAAATAACAATAGGAAAATATATCATATTAACATATGGAAATTCCAATCAAGTCAAGGACTTACATGTACCACTTGACCATAAATTTGACTGAACTAAATCTCTCTTTCAACCAATCACTTTCGCACCATATTCCAAGCACTAATGTGGGATCTCATGGAATAAACCAAGACAAAACTAACCGAGGCTTCCAGAGGCCAAACCACCTCAACCCTCAAACACAGTCAACCAGATCAGTCTCTACCCTCAAACATCAACCATATAAGTCTCTACCCAAGCTATCTAGGGCTCTAGGAACTAGTAACTCAACCCACAACCTTCTAGGGCTCCAGAGCATTTGTTCCAATCGCGACTCGAGGAACTAGTAACTTAATCCACCAAGGGCTCCAAAGTGTTTGTACCAATATATGGCTCTAGGAAATAGTAATTCAACTCAAGTTGTTCCAAGTCTTCTAGAGCATTTTTCCTAACCCATAGCCATAAAGAACTTGAGAACCAATCATAAAACAAGTGGAAAACCCGCAACACCATGGCTATCTAGGAAATGTAAAGGAAAGGATGAAACCACTATCAATCTAGGAAAATATCCATGCCAATGACAATACATAACCAGAGAATCACATACATGCATCATGCATCCAAAAACCCATAAGGAGATCATATATGCAACCTGTTACCGACAAAGAAATCCATTTGTAGTTTTTGATCCAATTGTCTCCTTGCGCTTTCTAGCTTTCCTTTGCTTTCTCTTTGCTTCCTTTATCCAAATCCAAGTGAGTACTAGAGTGCTCCAAGCATACTCCAAGAATGCTCTAAGTGTGCAAGAGTATGGGGGAGAGAGTGAATGAGAGGAGAGAGCCAAAACTAAACTGACAAAATCTAAGCCAACCAAAAGCTATCAACTATATCTCTGATGCCTTTTTATCATTGATGCCTTTATTTTCTTCATTTTCCTTCATTTTTCCTCTAATTTCCCTTGCATGCAAATATGTGTCCCTTCATCTCCCTTTTCTACCATTTTCCTTTATTTTCATAATTAAATGTCAATTAATGCCTCTTTACCTTTTCCAATTTCCTTAGCTATAGTAAACCACAATTGATTCCCACTATAGTGTTTTCGCAACATTTGGTTCGGAATATGTATCTCATGACCTTGGTATTATTATTTTTACATGAAAAATCAACCAGGGGTTGTTAAATACCCTTTCCCCTTAGGGAAACATCGTCATTGATTGTTAGTATAAGAATTATTAATATGTGTACACAAAATGCTCCATTTAAGTCGCTGGTGACAAGTGACCCTAACAACAATCTATGGTCACTTTTATGCTTCAGATCTGCAATAAAACATGATAAACCATGCAAGAAAACATCTAATGCAAGACCAAAACATATAGCAATAGAAAAGAGAAGTGTAACAACCCAATAGAAGCATTTAAACGAATTATAATTTTATTAAAACACATAGTGAGTAATATTTACAACATGGGTCTTAAATCCCCCTTCATGGGATGGGTCCTTTTGATGTCCTTGTGCTTCAATGATCTTGTTCTTCTCTCTCAAAATGTAGAAAACCAAAAATCAAGATGGAACTCAAGTGGGAGCTCAAATGTTATGAGATGATGATGGTGACAATTATAATGATCATGGTGAAGAATGAATGGAAACCATTCTTATTTATAACAAAGTATTGGGCTCAATTAGAAATTGGAAAATAATAAAATATTATTGACCAAATCAAAATCTATCCATTAGGAATACTTTATTATATTTTTTGGAGAGGGAAATGATATTCAAAATGATCAAATATCTTTATTTAGAAAATGGTTGAAGTAATTAACAAATAAAATAATTTATTAATCACTTTTCAAAGATTAAGAAATGTGTGAATTTGAAATGACTATTAAAGAATGGTTTAACAATTATTCCAAAAATAAGAATAAGGAATAATAAATAATAGGCTTTTATTTAATTTTCCTGGTGATTTAGTCAATGCGTAAGAAATAATTATCAAATAATTATTTAATAATTTCTCTAGAGAAAATTAAATTAAATAATTATTTTATTCGATTATTCTCATGGGGTTTTTTTATTTTAAGCGGAAATAATTTAATAAAAATGGTTTACTAAATTATTTCGTATGGTGAAAGTGATTTTACTATGGTAAAATTAATCCTACATGGTGTATTTCGATCCACCTACTTAGAAATGGGTACATGATTCTTTTTTAGGTGATAACATATTCCCCCCAACGTACGAGTGTGTTGGGTCCCTATAATACTAGTGATTACTCCATTACTATTGTAGCTGTACCCCTTATTAATATTGTTGTGCCCCTATTGTCCCCATATTGTTATTACTGTGCCCCATAGAATCCCTCTATTATTATTTTGGTGGCTTTATATTATTATTGTTCGATTGGCTGGGTTATATTGTGACTCCTTAAACTCCTATATATATAAAGGAGGTTTTGTCATTTGTATCATCCAAGAATTGTTCATTTGTGTAATGTAAATGAGGTTGCCCCCTCGAAGAGGCTGAATTCTAAGGCGTGGATCTATCTTTTCTATCCTTTTCTTGAGATGGTTTCATAACATTTGGTATCAGAGCTTTGGATTCTAGGGTTTCACTGCTCCAAACAAGTCATCATGGAATGTTCGCTATAACTATTTTTCTGAGATGTTTCAGAAGCTAAAAAAACACCCATTTGAGAAGAAATCAAGCTGAATCTTAGGTCCAAATTTTAGAACTTTTCACGCTATACTTGCGGAGATATGATCTGAGGAAGTTGGTCTTCTTGCAGACTCCTGAATTACATTCCAAAAAGGTGACCTGGGGAAAATCATCATAACTTTCTCTCTGAGCATTGGATTGAAATTTTGTAAGAAGATGCAGAAAAAGGACGGACTATAGTTTCTTGTATGTATTTTTTTAGAGCCAAAGGTTGAAACATTGACACGTGGTATGTCATATAGTTCGCTCTACTGAACTACTCTATAAGCAGGTCACTGTGGGAGATTTTCCATAACTCCTCCTTGAAGAATCCAATTTGGATCAGACTGGTGGGATTGGAAAGAGGACACAGAGGGCTACTGGAAGTTGCAATTTTAGAACTAGATGATTTGAAAATACAAAGATACATCAGAGGCAATATTGAGCTCCTACAAAGTGAAAAAAGGTGTGTAGATTCTTTTAAAGTTTTTCTTAAGATTGGTTTGAAAATTTATTTTGAAGGAATTCAAAGGGCATAGTAGAGCATTATTATTGGTAACTAATGCACCGAGGAAAGAAAATGCAAACACCTAGTAAGGAACCTGAAAGCTCTAGCATGACTCATGAAGAAGAGGAAGAAATGCTACATGATATATCAAAATTACAAGAACAAGTGCAACAAATATCACGCTCACAAAAGCTAACCGAAGCTAAGATAAATGGCGTGGAATCTAAGATAAAGGGCATGGAAGCTAAGATGGATGATTTGAATATAGATTTGAAGACAGAGTTGAATATAGACATGGCAAATTTGAAGGCAAATTTGACAAATTTTCTACAAGAAATACTTACTATTGGTGAATGGGGAGTAAAGGAAACTCATGAAGCAAACAAAGGAAATTTTAGTCATGATTTCATAGACTCTAATGTTGGATCAAAGACGCACCATATTCCAAAAATCGATATGAGGAAGTTTGATGGAAAGGATCACGCAACATGGATATTACAGATGGAGCAATTTTTCGATCTCAATAATGTGCAAAACACACAAAAGGTACATATTGCAAC
>APFE030084383.1:34004-53788 GCA_000404065.3 Pinus taeda
GGTCATAATGGTTCAAACTTACCATGCCCTAAGACATCATGAGTTTGGTCATAAACAAGAACAAGGTCACCTTCATGAAAGGTACGAGGTTGAAACTTACGGTCATACTGAGCTTTGGTGCAGTTTTTAGTGTCTTCAATGGTTTGCAATGCAACACGGTAGGCTTCATTAGCACACTCAAGCATGATGAGTATTTTTTCTAAAGGTTGGGTGTGTGGGAGGAGTTTTCCAACAAATTGAACGGAGGGGATTTCATGCTCGATCAGTAAGAATACGTCTTGTTCAAAAACAAGGTGGAAAGAAGTAAACCCAGTGGTGGTTTTTATAGAGGTTCTATAGGCTCACAATGTAGGGAAGAACATAAGGTGCCAGTTGGTCTTATATTCATTCACTGTCCATTGAAGCATATTTTTAAGAATTTTATTGATATCCTGAACTTGGACATGTCCTTAGGGGTAATAAGATGATGAATATTGGTGTTCAAATCCCAACAGTGAGGATAGCTCATGTCAGATCTCATCTTTAAAGTGCCATCCATGGTAAAAAACCAATTTCTTTGGAACCCCAAATTGCACCATAACATGGTTAAAGAAAAACAAGGCTGCAGTAGTTGCATTATTATTGAATGTGGGCATGGCTTCAACCCATTTGGTGAAATAGTCGATGAACACAATAAGATACTTATAGTTATTCGACGACAGGGGTTGAAATTCCATAAAGTCAATATACCATTTACAGGAAGCAGGTGGAGCTCAAGCCTTAGGTGCATATTATTAACAATTGGGACAATGTTTGACTTCCTCAATGCAATCACTAAAGAGAGAAGGCCAAAATTATATGGTGCACCTGAATTTCTAGGTAGTATCCATTCTAGAGAGATGACCACCATAAGCACCACTATGATAGGCATTGAGCACTTTCTCAGCTTCACCATGGGTGAGAAAATGATGGAGGATAATATTAACACCGTGATGATAAAGATCGTCAACGATGAGGAGATAGCAAGGGGCTTGATGTTGAATCTATTATCAATCCTCATGAGTAAGATGGAGGGTTAACTTCTGGGTTCATAAGTAGGTGAGGATGTTTCCATACGAAGGATCATCCGAGGTTATAGTGAACAAGTGTTCATCTGGGAGATCATCATTTAACGGTGGATCTGGCGCACCAGTAGGAAATTCATAAATGAGTTCAGTAAGGGATAAACCTTTCTTACTCTTGGGTGTGACAAATTCTAGATCGAATTCTTGAAGGATAAAAATCCAAAGGGCATACTTCCCATTGATGATATTTCATCTCAACAGGAAGGCCATGGGGTTGGAATTAGTCACAACTTTGATGGTACGCGTAACGATATATTGACGAAGCTTTTGAACAGAGAACACAACATCTAGCTCCATGTTTTCTTCACGGGAATAGGACATACATGTACTGTTAAGATTCTTAATAACATAATAAATGACATCTCATTTCCAAAACCATCTTCTTGGTGTATGATCCCAACAACCAAATAGGTGGAAGCTGAGATATACAAGATAAAATCCGTTTCGAATTTAGGTGGGCTAGTTAAGGGAGCAGAAGTGAGAGCATTTTTTAGGGCATCAAAATATTGTTGATCTTGGTATTTCCAAATGAATGGAATTTTACATTTAAGGAGTCTAAGAAAACCATGAGCAGTGGTGGCATATTCAAGAACAAACCGATGAAGAAAGTTTGATTTTCCTTGGAGGCTTTGTAACTAGAAAAAGGTGCAAGGAGGAGGAAGTTCGAGAATGGCTTGAACTTTAAGAGGGTAAAGAGTAATGCCATGTTTGGACAAAATGGTTTGCTAGAAGAAACAAAAAATACACACTTAAGGGGATTGAGGTGAATGTTATACTTGCGGAATTAAAGGAAGATGGTACGAAAATCATGAAGGTGTTGTGACCAAAGCTTGGAAGAAGTAGTGAGATCGTCTACATATGCAAGGATAAGGTGAGCCAAGTCATGAAAACAGTATGACATGGTACACTGAGAAGTGGCCCCAACATTCTTTAAACCAAAAGGCATGACCCTATAAGAAAAACTTCCCCACAGACTAGTGAAGGCGGTTTTAAGTTGATCAGCATGATGGATATATATCTAGTTATATCTAGAGAATCTACCCATAAAGGAAAGAACCTCGTGCCCCCCTGCACACTCATCAATGATTTGGTCTTTGAAAGGTGTGGGAAATTTTTCTTTGGGAAAATATTTGTTCAGATTGTGAAATTACGTATAGACATGAATTGTGCCCTGCTTCGTTAGGACGGGAACAGGATTGAACACCCATGTGGTGTATTCAATAGGGTAAATGAAACCAACTTACTTGAGCTTATCAATTTCAGCTTTGATAACATCATAATTAGAAGGATGGATATCCCTTTTCTTTTGGC
Source organism: Pinus taeda (assembly GCA_000404065.3). NCBI lineage: Eukaryota > Viridiplantae > Streptophyta > Pinopsida > Pinales > Pinaceae > Pinus > Pinus taeda. The sequence goes on from APFE030084383.1 coordinate 36,419, forward strand.
GAACAGGAATGGCATTGGGCCAAGTTTCAATGTTATGTTCAACAATGGCAAGATCGAGTTCAGGCACCTTGGAATAAGACTAGGAGAAAACATCACAAAATTATTTGAATAAATTAGTGTAAGCATCAATTTCTTCTCAAGTGCATTGTGCCCCCAAGGTGATTTTTCTTTGACCCCTGTTTTGTTTGAAATGTTAATTTTGATGGTAGGGGAGATGTTAGGCATATTTCCTTCTTCGAAAGCATCTAGTGTAGGGATGGGATTTTTAAACCAGTCAACCTCACCATGAATGAATTCTTTGGATTCCACAACATATTTATCATGGGTTTGCTATGGGAGGAAGTATGCATGATGATGCATATCACCCCAAGGATATTCAGTGGTGTTCATGGCTTTCGTGATGTCTTCATAAGAATGAAAGATAGGAGGAAGGGAGGAAGAAATCCCACATGATGAAGAGGATCAACCTAACGCATCATCACGAGAGACAAGGTTCACATGCACATCATCAAAAAAGGGAGACAGATGACTTGTAGATGTAACATCTACCAATGTTGAGACCAAATTGTTTACTGAACAAGATTCAATCGAATCACAATAGTAAACATCAAGAGAGTCCCAATAGATCAATCCCATGGATGATGACTAGTAGAGAATAGGGGTGGAACTATCTTTCATCTCGACATATAGAGGGGGAATCGTAATGGTGGGGTTGGAAACCTCCTGTTCTAGCATAACAGTGGGACCAGAACCTGCGGGTAGAGGGGAAGTGGAATCACTATGAGTGACATCTAACTCACGAAGTACTTAAAGTGTATCACAAAATTTTTTGAGACGGGGAAAATGCTAGGAATAATGGCCATAATTATCACACAAAGGATAAGGGTGATTAGTGTGTAAGGATCTATTCTTCTTATTTGACTCGAGTAAGTTGACATGGACCTTAGGAATGTTAGAGTGGGGAAAGGTATCAAACACCACATTCTTGATATGAAGGAGCATAGGACAATTATTGGTGCCATTCCCAACAACATCACACAAAGCGCATGGAGGAGTAGGCTTTGGAAGTTTAGGAGGAACTGAAGTTCTTTGGGGTGCCATTTCTTTGGGTTCCTTTTTCTGGGCTTTGCCCCCCTCACTAGATTATTTCGCAACAAGATTGGGTTCTTGTTGAGGTTGTTGTGGAACTAAAGCAAAGGAAGGGGTAGGAGCAATAGGTTGAACCGAGTTCAAAGCTATGTAAGGTTTGAGTTGATTAGGGGGAGTGTTTGTAGAAGGATCAATGTATCATACTAAGATCCCCAAGGTAATGTTAAGTAGACTCAATGTAGTCATAACAAGGGTAGAAAATATTCCAGGTGGTTGGATTAAGAAATGTATCTATCCAAAAGGGTAATGACCTTGGGGAAATGCTCCTAAATGGTTAAGACATGGGGGAACGGTTCCATGCTAAAAATGTCTGAGAGAGATACCAGTAGAAGGAAATTGGCCTAGAGGAATTGTACCTAAAGGCTAGGTTGAGTTGGGAGAAGGAGGTTGTGGAAGAGTTGGTTGTTGTGAAGGCATACCATATCGCTTATGGGAAGTTCATGATGCCTAAAACATGCAAACATTGGATGAGCTAGGCTCAAAAAGGGTAAGAAATAGGCCATAATAAGCCCCAAGTAGGGTGGAATATCTATAGACTTTGGGAGTCACATCGGGAAGTGAAATGATAATGTTATTGTCAGTCACTAATGATACAATGGTCTGAGGAGATGTATGAGACTGAGGTTCATAGTAAGTCAATTGATCGATAGTGATGATCTTTTTGTTCTAAGGAAAGAACATCTTGCGAAAGAAAATTGATGCTATAGCATACATGGAATAGGTGTAATTACGACACAACAAGATGTTATCGTAAAATGGGGCATCAATGACTTAAATATCAATCAAGAGAGTTTTGCTTGCAACGATGATGGGACAGTTGTGATACAAATCAAGGGGTTGTGAGGGATGCTCATCCCAAGAATGAAGAGAGATAGTGGATGGGGATAGGTCATGGGAACCAAGATGCTTCCAAACACTAGTGATTATCACACAGGTGGATGTCCCTTCATTTATGATACATAGTTGGACCATGGAATTCTTTATGGAGATTGGTATTTGAAAAATAATGGAGGAATGAAGGGGGGATGTTCCACTTTTTCAACGTCAAAGAAAATCATTCAATCATTAGAGGGATCCACAACACCTAAAGTAGATAGTAGAGCTTTCCATTCAGATGTGCATGTTTGGAGGACTTCCAACAATGACATGGCATTAGGGGACTACTCTGAGTCATCTATTATGCTAAAGGTATGGGAAGCTTTAGAAGAAGTAGAGTTTTGATATAATGGTCCTTTGGGGATCACTTTAGGTAGAGGGATATGTAAGTTTCCATTTGGTGATGAAACAAGCTCAATGGAAACTTTGGGTTGGGGATCAGGCACTAACTTAGTAGGGGGCTTCTCATATTGGCATGACCGAGTCTAAAGGTTGACTTGTTCGGTGTTGACTTCATCAGAATTCATCATGAGGATCTCATAATTGTTCTGGATATATTGTGAAGATTGAGGAGTTGCATTACCCTATGTTAGCTGGGAAGCTACATAGCCCTGATGGGGAAAAGGATTTGTAAGCACAACTAGTTGTGATGAAGCAGGAGGGGAAGGAGGTGGAGAAATGGGTTGAGGTCCTCTAGAAGTATCTTCTTGAGCTTCGCATGCTTGGAGAATCTAAGGTAAAAAGGGACACTCGTGAGTATACTTTCCAAATACTCTATAACATGCAAAAGTTTTATTCATATGAAGAGCCTTGTTTTTCTTAGGTTGTCCACCATTTTGTTGAGTTGTAGGATTAGGTTGGTATCCCTTAAGGGAATTAGGTGGTGGACCCTGGTTGCCCTAATTACCTTGACATGGTTTGTTATAGTTACCCTCCCCTTATTTCTTCTCTTGGGGTTGGGGGGATTGGTTGTACTATGTTGAACATACACTTGACCTTGAGGAGGTGGTTGCTATTGTGGTAGAGGTGGAGGAGAGATGGGAAGTTAAGAAGATGGTTCCAAAGGGGATAGAGTGTCAGGTGGTGCATATGGGTAAAAATAATTGGTGGAAACATTGGGATAACCAAGTGAAGCAACAACTGGCCCTATAATTGATTGATGCAGATGGGGATATGTGTATGCCATTCTTGAACCTTGGTAAGTGTTGCCATGGGAAGGAGCAGGAGGGGGATAGGCGTAAGTGGAACTGGTCCCCCACTCGGGTTAATTGTAACTCATGTGAGGTTGAAGATATGGTGGAGGTTGAGGGTTTTAGAGGGATCCAACGATATCATAAATGACATGTGATTCCCTCGATGCATTAGCAACACCAGGTTGAGGCAGATCGGGAAGTATGGTATAAACATATCCTAACTATGCATAGATCAGGTCATATTTCAAAGCTAATTGGAGTGCTTCTTCATGAGACTAGAGGAAGTGGGAGGCGACACCTTTACCTATGGGGGCCAAAATCATTCTAAGGAACAAATCCATATAGACACGGTCTTCAAATGCATGAGCCCTACACATGCTCCTCCTTCTGTGCCATTCTTGAACATGGTTAGATAGGTGTGTGGCAGAAATTTGACGGAAAGAGGTCAAGAGTTTAGTACCGATGTCATATTGGAGGGGTAACTAGAAGTATGACATAAAATCTTTGTGAGATTCACAAAGGTAGAACGGAAACATACGATTGGTCCACATATCACTTGGTAGCAGTTCCAGTAAGGGTGCATTGGAAAAGATGAAGACGAATCGAGTATTTAGTAATGGAATTAGATGGGCACCACATATGAAAAGAGTGAACATGATTTTTGGGACCTTCTCCAGGATTACCTTTGAACTTGGGGATGTCAAAAAGAAGTTTGGTAGCCATAGCATGCCACCTAGGGTCATGGAGAAGAGGATCGTTAATGAGCTCGTTGAAATTAGGGAGGCTCAAACCAACCATATAGGGAAGCAATGGGCGGTTAGTGACCATATCAGTAGAGGTTATGCTTATGGGGTTACCTTGGTTTCCTGCACCCATGATGGTGCCTAACATGGTGGCAATACAGGGTTGGGAAGATGCAGAATCAAAGGAAGAACTAGAAGAATCAACAGAGCCAGACTCAAAATCAGGACTCAATGGAGGACTAGGAGGATGAACTCTAACTTGATGGGGATGAGTAAGATGTCCTAAAGGAAAATGGGGGTGAAGGCCATGAAGTCTCCATGAAAAATGCCTAGGGGGCATAATTCTTTCAAGATAATGATGACCCAATAGACTAAAAGGCGACAATAGGATAAAAAGAGTAACAAAAAACAAGCAAAGACCTAGTGCATTGGTTCTAAGTGTAAACTAACTATAGTAATATGATATTCTAATTCAATTAAAAACATCCTATCAAAGAAAAATTATCTCTAGCCTATGGGTGATATAAATCCTCAAATAAATTCGAAATCCATTATTTCAAATGGCCTTCCAAAAGACTTCTTACTTGACGCAATTTGATCCCTACAAGAAGAGTTGTCTAGAGAAAGGTGGGGTAGAGAACCAATTTTTGCCCACAACTAGTCTTATAGGGTGTTTTCTTATGATTGGTCACTACAGTTACCTTCGTCCCACGGGGGTGGTCTAGTATTGAGCTTCTTGGTGATCCACTAATGCATGAGATTCCATACCATAGGTTAGGTAGCCCTGAGGAGAACTACATGCATGATGACCTAACTTAACTGCCTTTGAATCGGGTTTTTGACGCACTCCAAATTTGGATAGTGGGATGGTGAAATATTTTAAGCTCCCTAATATTTCAACTTTTATGTCTCAATGTAAGTGATTTATGAGTGTTATTGGAAGCCTATCCCATTGATCCTACACCTAACTACACAAATTGTTTGGCCATGGTGCCCAAGTGGGCTTAATCTATGTGTGTTGAATGATTAAGGTGTAGTGTTTCAAGTCTTGGCTTGGTAGTGTTAACCAAGCTCACGTTCGCTTATGGTGTGTGTGTATGTGAAAATGATGTGTCAAGTGGTTGAGTTAATTGAGCATGTTTTATGATGCCATGTGCTACTAAAAATAAAGTGTTGAAAAACTATAAATAATGTCGAAAATGGACAGTAAAATTAACAATAAATTCAAGCACACAAACCATCACCCAAGAAGTCTATCGAGCAGCTAAAAAAATAGGTGAAAAATAAGCTACTCAAAGACACACTTATGGCCAAAATATCTTATTTTTAAGGGACTAGGATCTAAAGCAACAAGGCTACTAAAAATGGTGTAGACAATCAACAAGAAATAGAGTTGAAAATGTTGAAAAAGGATAGGCAAGAAGCTCCAAAACATAGGACACGCAAGGGGATCTTAAGGGGAAATGGAAAAACCAAACCCTAAAGGCATTAATTGATGTAGAAACCTATCCAACAGGGATGTAAAACAATGGACACAAACCTAGAAATTAGTGGCTAATAGGGTTGTACCATAGACTCCTCAACTCAGCAAACATATTCCTAAATGATGGAGGTGTACTCTAAATCCTTGTTGGGTTTTCTATCCCTAATAAGAAACCACTAATATAATTTAGGCCTAGGGTGACTTTTGAAATAATAAGAACCCTTTATAGCAAACACATAACATAGTCTACAAATCTGGAAAATTTTGAAAAAAATATGAAAAACGATAGAATGTGGAAACTAGCCTGAAAAGTGTGTTGGAATGCAGAAAAAGGCTTGAAAAGTTTGTTCTAGAATGTAGAAAAGAGGCCAAAAAGTGGGTTTTTCTCCCACAACTCTTGCTTGAAATATTTCACGCAAATCATGCCATCTCCTATTGGGCTAGTACTTGTGACCTACCAAAAGATGCCGAAAACCAATAGAAACCAATTTTTTCCAGAAAACGAAGTGGATGTACAAATAGAAATTGAGAGGGTAAAAATAGTAGGAAAAAAACTGAAGAGCACTGAAATGACATACGCTAAGGGTTTGAATTACTACACTAGTGGAGTCACCATTTGTTGATGATAATGTAGCTAAAGATCCAATGGAGTTGCCATTTGTTAGTATGAAAATTCTTAGTATGTGTACCAAAAACCCCTCACTTAAGTCACTGGTGAGAAGTGACCCTCTCCGCTTTTGTGCTTCAAATATGTAATAAAACATGATAAAACCATGCAAAAAAATATATGATGCAATCCCAAAACATATAGCAATAGAAAAGAGAAGCATAATAACCTGATAGAAGCATTTAAATGAATTATAATTTTATTAAAACACTTGGTGAGAAAAATTTACAACATGGGTCTGTAAATCTCCATCTGTGGGATGGGTCCTTTTGATTTCCTTGTGCTTCAACGATCTTGTTCTTTTCTCTCAAAATGTAGAAAAACCAAAAGTAAGATGGAACTCAAGTGGGAACTCAAATTTTATGGGATGATAATGGTGACGATGACAATGATCATGGTGAATAATGAATAAAAAACCATCTTATTTATAATAAAGTATTGGAATCCATTAGGAATTGGAAAATAATAAAATATTATTAACCAAATCAAAATCTAGCCCATAGGAATACTTTATTATATTTTTGGGAGAGGGAAAATATATTCAAAATGGTCAAATATTCTTATTTAGAAAATGGTTCAAGTAATTAACAAATAAAATGATTTGTTAATCACTTTGTGAAGATTAAGAAAAGTGTGAATATGAAATAATTATTAAATAACGGTTAACAATTATTCCAAAAATAAGAATAAGGAATAATAAAAAATAGTGATTTATTTAATTATACCAAGGTGACTTAGTCAAATGTGTTAAGAGATAATTATCAAGTAATTATTTCTATAGAAATTTAAAAAATAATGATTTCTAGAGAAAATTAAATAAATAATGATTTATTCAAATTTTTTTGATCACGTGAGAGTGGTAATTTCCATTAAATTAAAAAAAAAAACATATTGTACAATGTTTTGACAGAGCCGAGCATGACAACATAAGTTCTGTAAAACAAAAACAAACAACTAGGATATCAGAATCTCGAACCTAATTCCAAAGAGTGCAAGGAGTCCAAAGAATACCAAATGACACCCAAAAATTGTCTGCCTTTAGGGCGTCACTGAGTAAATCCAATGAACTGAAAGCTTCTTAACAAACCAGGAGGAGAAAACAAGAGAATCCCCTCACAAACTACAAAAAAACTAGGTGCCCATGAGGGTTGGCCCAAAAATTTGAAGGCCCAATACATTACCTAGGCACATCTTTAACCTTCGCTTATCTTCCCCACTAGAAGACCATTCGATTCCACCCATTACGATCCAATGGCCTTGAAATATTTTGGGACAAAACCTTGTCTGTATAATATCCCTACATACAGACCTGAAATCAATTATATGCCACTGCCCTAAACAATTTCGGGTCCAATTGAAGTATTAACCTTCGATCAAGTTCTTCGCCTAAAATCCATAAGATGGGGGAGCTAAAAAGTGATGACTCCAACTTTCTCATGCTTTAGTCTGACATACAGACCCGAATAATTACTAAGTCACCATACAATCAAATTTCGGGTCCAAAATGAGAGTTAACAAATGTGTTGTTTACCTCCCGAAATCCATGAGAAGACAAAAATATTTGATGATCTCGTCAACATGCACACTCTTTACAGTTTCTTCCAAACCCAAAGATTAAATAGGTTCCACTCTATAGTCTTTTGGGTTTGTTTGAAAAGGTATCCTACGTGCATGATTACACCCGAAATGCACAATTTCACCTCTTGCCAACCTCCTTGCATTCTATTACTCACTCCTTCCTTGGGCATGGTCCACTGCCTGGTGATTCCCTTAGTCCACTCTCTTCTCATATCTCATATCTTGAAAGTGCTCCCTGTATTCGGTAGCCTGATTTAGACAGTCTTCATGCAATTTCCCTGCTGGCATCATCATCCATTCATATCTTCGATTGTTTATTGAACAGAGTATTCCTTCATTCACTAGACGATCAGCGAATTTGTTGGTTGTTCTTCACACATCAACAAAATTGAGGGTTCTCATAGTTCTTAGGTGTGATTATATGCGTTGGTAGATCTGTAGTAACCTCCAGTGTTTCAACACTCTTTCTGGAGTAGTACCATTTCATATTTTTTTGACTAAATTGATTATCAATTCGGAATCAGCCTCAATAATGGCATTATGTAAATTTGTTTCCATCAGGATTTCCAGGCATTTCTCTAAGGCCATGAGCTCTACCATATTGTTTGTTGCCTTCCCAAAATGACTATGAAAGATAACTTTTATGTTACCCTGCTCATATCTTATGACTCCACCATAACCAATTGCCCCAAGCTTTCCTTTGGAGGCACCATCTATATTAAATTTCAAAAAACTAGGGGGAGGAGGTTGCCAGAAGTCCTCCATTATTGTATGCCTTATAGTTTTACTTATTCCCTAGGGTAAAGGTAGCTGTAGACCCAAATGTAGTAGAATTTGAGCATCTTGGCCTTGAGGTGGGTTCTCGGGGGTTTTTTTTATAAGTGTTCCCACAATCTCTTTGAGCTGTCTAATTATCTAATCTATGATGCTATGGAATGAGCCAATTTTGTTCTTGAAAATCATATTGTTGCGCTCTTTCCAGACATTCCAGATTAAAAACCCTGGAACCAGATCCCAAGCTTTGTTGATTATCTCATTATCTGAGAAATTTTTCCTCTAGTTCTTCAAAGTGTCAGTGATACTGAAATTCTCCTTATCCGTTTGTCTGAAGATTGAAGCTACCCAATTCCACAAGGAAGAGGTGAAATGACAAAGGTTGAGAAGGTGATCCATAGTTTCTTCTTGTGATTCACACAAATGGCATCTAGATGGACCGACTACACCTCTTTACCGAAGGTTTTCCCAAGTTAGGATTTTTTTATGTTGCACCAACTACATGGATAGTTTGATTTTCATCTAGTGCGGGCTGTGCCATAGTTCCTTCCATGTCTTCTCAGGGTTAGGAAAGTCGAGCCCAAGCGCCACTCTCTTGGCTTCTTTGAGGTTGAAGTTACCTTCATTGTTTCTTCTCCATCTCAATTGGTCAGACAATGATGATGTCAAAATCTTTCTTTGTTTCAATATCTCAGCAAAAGCATCAACCTAGGCTTTTAAAGGGGTCTCTTCACTATATGTTAGATCATTCCAGGTTCTCCACTTGCCTTTGCTCCTTGCCTGATCCCATAAATCACTTACCCTGAGTAGACCTTTTCTATCAGTGTCATTCTTGAGATCAACTAATTCTTCTCTTAATAGGTTAGGTTCCTGCTACCAGTTGTCCTTTGAAAACCAAGCTGGGTTACCATCTTTGATCTCCCAGAAATAATGCTTTTGTACAATTTCTCTATTCTCCCAAGCATTGTTCCAGATGTGGAACCATTAATGAGTCCAGACATTAGAATGTGATCTCTTTCTTGCCAACTATTTGCATACTTCTGTTTCCAGATCTTGTCCCATGGGGTTACTGATTCCTTTAGCCATCTTTACCATAGTTTTGCACCTAAAACTTTGCTTAGGGTTTCAGGGTAATGAAGTCCTAGTCCTCCATGGTTCTTAGGTTTACAAATCTTATCCCATGCGACCAAAGCCCATTTCTTTTTCTCTTCCCATTTGCCCTAGAGAAAGTCCCTTTGGATATTCTGGATGAGTTGCAAAACTCCTTTAGGGGTAGGAAGAGATGATAACATGAAGATGGGAACAATTTGTAGGGCAGCTTTTGTTAGCACTAGCCTTCCCGCTACATTCAAAGATCTGCTTGTCCATCTCCTGACTTTGTCTTGGAGTTTATTGATTACTGGTTCCCAAACCTCCTTGCTCATAGGTTTGTCTGTAAGAGTTATTCCCAGATATTTGGAGGGTAGCTTTCCTCTTTGGAAGCCAAGAATTCTGGTGAGGTTTCTCTAAATAGCAATATCAGTATTAAAAAAGAAAATCTTGGATTTGGCAAGGCTTACCTCTATTCCAACAACCATGGCAAAGTCATTTAGGATTTGTTTGAAAGATTTAGCTTCCTTTGACCATGGGTGTACCTTGTAGCATGGTGTCATCCACAAATTTTTGCTGAGTCAAGGCATCTCCATTCTAGGTGAGTTTGAGACCATGGATCTTGCCTTCTACCTTGGCTGATTTGATCGCATTGCCTAAGCCTTCCATCAAGAATATAGAGGAAGGGGGAGAGAGGAATTCCTTGTCTGAGGCCTCTTGAAGGCCTAAGGTTCTGGATGGTGAGCCATTGAGCAGTAATGAAAAACTAGCTATGCTGACAAGGGCCATTACCCATCTTATCTAGTTGCATTCAAAGCCAAACACTTTTAGTACTACCCTGATATAAGCCCATCTTAGCTTATCATAAGCTTTTTCTAGGTCAAGTTGTGTGATCATACCTGCTTGCTTATTACTCTTGAGAGAATGAACCACTTCGTGTGCTTGAATGATGTTATTTAGAATTTGTCTTCCTTTCACATATCTAGTTTGCTCCTCAAACACTAGAGTTGGAAGAGGTTGCTTGACCCTGTTTGCAATTACTTTGGATATAATTTTGTAAACCACATTGCATAAGCTATGAGTCTGAATTTGTCTGGTATCATTACTTTTTCCTGCTTTGGAATCAGAGTTATGAAAGAGGCATTAAGAGCCCTCAAAACATTTTTGGATTTCCTCAAGTCCTCCACCACATCAAGGATATCTTGTTTGACTATTTCCCAGCATGTTTTGAAGAATCTATATTGAACCCATCCAGGCTTGGAGCTTTCCCATTTTGCATCTCTTTAATGACCTCACTAACCTCCTCTTCAGTCACTGGCCTGTTCAGATTGTAATTGTCTTCTCTAGTTACAAGCTTTCGAATGTGCTTTGTGAAGCTGTTGATGAAATTTGATCTGTCTATGAGAGGTTCCTCTGCTATGCTTTGGAAATGTTGTACTAGGGCAAATTATATTTCTTTATGGGTGCTGAGCTGATTTCCTTGAGTATCTCTGAGTTTTGAAATCCTGTTATGGTCCCTATGCTCCACAGTTGACTTATGAAAAAACTTTGTATTTTTTCCCCTTCCTTAAGCCATTGCACTCTTGATTTTTGTCGCCAGAAAATCTCCTCTTGCTGTTGAAGAGAGTCAGCTTGTAATTTCCTTTCTTTAGTAAAGCCATCTGTTATGAGGATCTGGTTGATGTCCTACAATTTCTGTTCCACTTCGTTTTTGGCTTTGAAAATATTGCCAAACTCATTTTTGTTCCAATATTTGAGCCTATGTTTGATATGTTCAGTCTCTGATGTAGAAGGAACATATTCGTTCCCTGGATGGGTATATCTTCCTCCCACCATCTTCCAATATTGTTGATGAAGTTAGGGTGGGTGAGCCAAACATTTTCAAACCTGAAAGGTCTGTTTCTCGGAGTGCTTATAAAAGAGGCTTCTAATTGGATAGGCTAGTGATCTAAGCCTCCAAAAGGGAGGATGAAGGCAGACATGTCAAGGCCTGTGAGATTATAAATCTATCTAGTTTAGAGGCTACTTGAGAGGCCCATCCCCACTTATTATTCTAGGTGAAGATACCATTTTTAGTTTCCGTGTCCACTAGCCTCATGTTTTTTATGAAGTTTTGGAAGGCAATGGAGTCTCTGCCTAGTGTTTCGGTACCACCTTTTTTTTCTGAAAGAGATCTAGTCATATTAAAGTCCCCTCCTAGAATCCAGGGCATGATAGAATATCGCTCTCTAAGCTCCTCCAGAGCACTAAGAAGCTTGATTTTTCTTCCATTCTTTGTGGTCCATAGACATTTGTGATCAAATAGACTTCCTTGTCACCCAAAGGTTGGATCACCATTGAAAGGTAGTTCCTGGATGCTTCAGCATCCAGGATTTCTAGTTTCTGGGGATTCCAAATTGTTAGACTCCCTGTCATTGTGTTGTCTACTTTAACTTCTAGATATTCATACTTGATTAGCCATTTTCTATGCATCTCTCTTATTTTTTCTATAGAGCATTTTGTTTCCTAGATAAATACCATAACAGGTTTTTCCTCTTTTATTCTATTGCTAAGATTCCTTTGTTTCCTTTTACTTCCTAGACCCCTAATATTCTAGGTTGTGAGTTTCATTAAGAAAGATTTGTAAATGAGTAACTAGTAAGATCTATCATATTACCTGAGTTTATCATGAGTTTCCCACACTCTATCAGCAACTCATTCTGTCTTTTCCTTCCTCTTTTCCTGCCTGGGTTTTTGAACGGGTGTCCCTGTGTTACCTCCATCGTTTTCACCCCTCTGTTTTCCTAGCTATCGTGATTTATTTTGACTCCAGTGCCCTTTGTTTGAGATCTCCACAGGAAGAGTTGTTTCACTTTATCAAACTCCTCTTGTGGTAGGGAATCCACCCCTTTAGCGGTGCCCTGCTCCAGGAACTTTTCTAGAATGAGATTTTCCCTTTCAAGAATTTCCTACAGATCATGGTCCTCCGTTCCAGCCTTGCTTGGGGTAATATTATGGTCTTTGTCAATTTCCATGGTGCTTGGAATATCCTCCTTCCATTTGTTGTTTGCAGTTATTTCCTCAATACTATCATCTTTTTCCTTCTCTATAGGATTATCCTCCAGGACCTATTCCATCCCCTTGTCCTCACCTTCTTATTCTAAAATCTTGAAGCTATTGTGGCTTGGTTGCTTATCCTCATTGGTTTTCTTCTGGTGCTTTTTCCCTCCTTTCCCTTTGCCTCCCACCTTGGTAAAGCCTTCGGGATCTTTGCTCATGTTGGTTTTATTACTGTTCTCCATTTTGTTTAATGGGCAGTCCCTAAAGAGGTTCCCGTGCTCATGACATCTGCGACATCTGAATGGGACATGTTCGTAGTGCACCACCTGCACCCATTCCTCATCATAAACTTCTAGAATGAATTCATCTGGAAGTGCTCCTGATACGTCCATATCTACTCATATATGGGAAAAGGAGGTGTATTTTCCTCACAGAGTCGCATCTGATATTTTTATAAAATGACCTAATTTATTGCCTATGGCTTTTAAGGATTCTGGTAGCCAATAATCTAAAGGTATGGAGTAGAGTCTAATCCATACTAGTACCGAGGTGAATGTTTCTCTCTCTAGGACAAAATTCATCACCCATGGTCGCATGTAAAGTCTTGTAGCAACATAGAAGTATGGTCCCCCTTTGAACACTCTGTCTTTATCTTCTAGGTTTGTGAAAACCACTGTGAAGAAACCCTTTGACTCAAGATGAAGGGTTATTTCTCCCTTTGGCTTCCAATAATTTCTTATCCAAGTATACAAATCCTTCTTCGTTGGCCATATCCCCATAAATTTTCAAATGACCACATATGTCACCATGTGATCTATGTGCTCTTGTAGCGCCGGATCACTTAGGACAACCCAGGTTTGATAGTTGACCTAGGTTTACAGGATCTAGTCATAGCCTTTTGCTTAGTTCTCTGACTACAATCGCATGTCTTCTTCCCTTTTCTGACTTCCTCATGACTCTCAGCCTGTTCCTGATGTACACTACTTTCTAGCATTTTTTTCCTTATTTTTCTAGTTTCTGCCTCCATTGTCTTTTTGTCTCGATTCAGACCTTCCCCCTTGTTGTTTTCCACTACTACCTAACTATAGGAGGGAGTGGAGCTCCCCCCTCCTTTCCCCTCCATTGCTACTGGCTTGCACCCTTTGCTCCCTATTCAAAACCCTTGCTCCTGTCCTCCTAATGGCACCCGAGAAAGCTTCCCCAATAAAAATTTATTCAATTATTCTCATGGGTTTTATTTTATTTTATTTTAAACAGAAATATTTGAATAAAAATGGTTTACTAAATTATTTCCTATTGTCAAAAAGTGAATTTACTATGGTAAGATTTATCCTACATGGTGTATTTCAATCTACCTAGTTAGAAATGGATAGGTTATAATTTTTTAGGTGATAACATCGATGTTCTATGATGCTTATATCCAACAAAACATATTGCCTATGGATCTTCATAACAAATCTCATTGCAATATTTATAATAACAACTATTGAAAACATGACCACCATATTGCTTATGGAGATTTTGTTGAAATTATAGCAAGGAAAGGCTTCATTTGACTAGTGCCTTAGTCAAATGGATAAAATATGATTTTCCACATTAGCAGGATGACTTGGATTTGAGTGAGCTAGAGTGATGTGGCTTTGTCTACTATTTAAGTCAGTAAATTTGAGTTTGTAGGCTAGAAGTGGAGTGATGCATGAGTTGATTGTTGAGATATAGCAATCTAGTTGAGTTATTGTTAGTTGAACTTAGTTAACTGAGCTCTACTCAATAGTTGAGTTAGTTGAAGTTTAGTTGAGTAGATATGACTATTGCTAACTCACTCATCTCTTAACTAACCAATCAATTAGCTAAAAATAGACCCAATCATGCATGGAATTCAAATTTCCTAGTTGAGTGGATGGAAAAGGAACATTTGTATTTATAATTGTATAATGTCAAATGTATAATGTTTTTCACTGCGAAGGTGATAAATTCCCCTTAGATTTGAAAAAGTAAATGGGGAATTTCCATGCTATTTAGGATCTTAATTCCTCTAGGATAGTGAAAGGAAATAGGAGTTTGGTTGAGGCTTGAATTTGCTAAGTGTTTGCCAGAGTAGGTCAGGAGGAGAACTATTTTACAGTGACAGTTGTGCTTCAAAGTTGAAGCAAGACATTGTAATTGCTTCTCTTTCTCATCTAAGTTAATTTAAAGCAATAGAGGGGTTTTCCCAAGTGGTTTCCCCTACAAAATCGTTGTGTTCCTTGAATGTTGATGGTTGCATGTTATTGCATGTGTTTCTATTGTGTGTTTTCCTTTCTGAAGAATAATAGAAGATTTTTTGTCTCTTGATTACAATTCAACTTCATTAGCAGTAGAAAATTTCTTGCAATTTATACATGGTATCAATGCCTCAAAAGACTACATAGAAACCTTATTCTAGATATTCTCTCAGAGGAATTTTTATTTGTAGAGTTTTTTGGTGCAAATTCTCTTCAATGCAGGAAAAATGTCTTTCAACAAATTGAGGCTAGAGTATGCATTAGAGGGCACCTCACTTTTTTCTCTATTGGAAAGACAAAATGGATCTTGTCTTGGATGATAATGGAGTATGGGAATATACAAAACCTGATATTCCAAAACCAACAACATCATATGCAAAAGCACTTGCTTAGTGGAAGAGAGGCACAACAAGATCTAGAAGGATTATTCTGGAATGTGTGAAAGATCAAGTGGTTTTGAACTTGCATGGAAAGGAGACTCCTTGCGCAATGTGGAAAACCCTCAAAAATAAATTCTAGAGCAATAGTGATGCCAGGAAATTGGCATTAATGGATAAACTCAGGAGCATTTGAATGAAAAAAAATGAAATCGTTCCATAACACCTCTCCATATTAACACAAGTTAGAGATGAATTTGGAGGAGTAGGATAAAATGTGCCATCATCTGAGCTTGTAAGCTTAGCACTCCTTGGCCCTCTGAAATCTTGGCACAACTATCATGACTTTGTTAATGGAAGAGATAAGCTACCAAATTTGGAGAGGATTTCACCTGATTTGGTACAAGAGGATATTAGAAGAAACACTAGAGATGGTGTCTCTTCCATTGTAGATGAGGAAGAAGATTGTGCTCTAGTTGGAAAAGGAAAGAATGTCAAAGGCATGAAGGCCCAAGGCAAGGAAGAATCCAGCTAGAACAATGGTAAGAAGAAGGACCTCAACAAAATAAATTATTTTCACTACCATGAATATGGACATTATACAACCAAGTGTCCACACAAGAAATACAAAAAGGAGCCTAGAATAGGAGAAGGAGAAGATGATTTGACACCCTAATTTGAGTTAGATTTCATCCTCTTTTCTTACATTGAAAGCAAAGTAAGAGGGAGTGAGTGGTACCTAGATTTTGGTACCTCGTATCATATGATTGGAAACAAGGAAATCTTTAGTATCCTAGAGGAGAAGGATCTCCAATTGCACATAGAATTTGGAGATGATGGGAGGAATAGTACCAAAGGAATTGATAATGTCACCTTTAAGAGGGATTCAAGCTCCCATCTTCACCTAAAAATGTTATGTTTGTTCTTGGGATGAAGAAAATTGTGATTTCTATAACTTTATTGGAGGACAAAGGTTATGATGTTGTGTTTAGTAGGGGAAAACATTTTTTGAAGAATGTTGCTACTGGAAAAGTGAATGATATTGGAGTTAGAGTGAAAAATATCTAAAATATAGAGCTATATTTCACCATGCATGCAACCATACCTCCAAGAGTGAGGTGGGGTGATGTAGAGTCTTAGTCCCAGAGTTGCAAAGAATTAGGAAGGATCCATAGGAGAGCAGTAGTAGTTGTAGTATACTTTCCTCACGAATCATTACCTACAAGGGTCCACAATATTTAGTAGCAAGAGGATCAGTATTAGTTGGAGCAGCCTGATACTAAGGAGCACAGAGCAGTGTTGACAACAGAGTGGGAGGCTTAGTTGCAGATTCATTAGCAATGAAAATTTCCCAGTAGACAGTGTAGAGACTAGTAGCATTCAGATGCTCAGGAGACAATTGCAGCTCAGAGACATAGTTGATTTAGTATTTTGGATGCTTCTCAGTTGTAGTTGTTGCAATAGAAACAACAACAATGAGAGAGAGTCTTGTTATAGTACATTCCTATAGGAGCAAGCTTGGGGTTGTGCAAAACCCTTTTCTTTCTAAGAGGACCTGTTGAAATTGTAGCAGGAAAAGGATTCATTTGTATATTTCCTTAGTTAAATGGAGAAAATTTGATTTTCCACATCAACAGGATGACTTGGATTGTATTTAGATAGAGTGACATGGCCTTGTCTACTAGTTAATTCAATAAATTTGAGTTTGTATGCTAGAAGTAGAGTTGTGTGTGAGTTGATTGCTAAAATCTAGAAATCTAGTTGAGTTATTGTTAGCTGAACTTAGTTAACTGAGCTCTATTCATTAGTTGAGTCAGTTGAAGGTCAGTTGAGTAGTTGAGACTATTTTTAACTCACTGATTTTTCAGTTAACTAGTCAATTAGCTAAAAATAGACCCATTCATGCATGGAATTCGAATTTCCTAGTTGAGTGGATGGAAAAGGAAAATTTGTATTTATAATTTTATATTTTTGAGTGTACAATGATTTTGCGCTAAGCAAGTGATAAATTCCCCTTAGGTTTGCGCAAGGAAATAGGGAATTTCTCTATTATTTACGAGCTTAATTCCTCTAGGGTTACACAAGGAAAAAGGAGGTTGGTTGAGGCTTGAATTGGGTAAATGTTGGCTAGAGTAGGT
>APFE030084384.1:702-71581 GCA_000404065.3 Pinus taeda
TAGATTAGTATATCATCAAAAAAATACTAACACAAATTTTATAAGGAAGGGTTTGAAAATGGAATTCATCAAACCTTGAAATGTAGAAGGTGCATTGGTAAGGCCAAAATGCATGACCAAAAATTCGTAATGACCCTCATGAGTTCTAAATTTTGTTTTCGGAATGTCTTCAGTCTTCATTCTAATTTGAAGATATCCTGAACGAAGATCCAACTTGGTGAAGTAAATTGATCCATGCAATTCATCCAGTAATTCATCAATGACGGGAATGGGAAACTTATCTTTAATAGTGAGCTTGTTGAGCTCCCTATAATCTGGACATATGCGCCATGATCCATCCTTCTTGTGCACCAATACTACTAGAGCAGAGAAAGAACTTTGACTAGGTTGAATTATACCAGCCTCTAGCATTTCTGCAACCGTACGTTCTATTTCACTCTTTTGGGCATAGGGATATCTGTACGACCTGATGTTTGGAGGAACACTTCCTGGAATTAGATGAATAGCATGATCACGATCACGAATAGGTGGGAGACCTTTGGGAGTCTCAAATACCTTGGAATGATTGTCTAAGACTTTTTGGAGATCTGGAGAAATAGATGATTTCGATGTGGAAACATCTAGCGAACATAATTGTGCAATTACAACTCTTTATTCCTTTTTTAGAAGCTTTGTCATACCATTAGAGCTTATTATCTTTCCCGGTTTTCCTGCAACACCCCTTAATTCAACTTCCTTTCCTTCTGCAGAAAATTTCATGAAAAGTTCCTAAAAATTAAAAGCTATTGTACCCAAGGATTGTAGCCATTGGACTCCTAGTACAATATCAACACCTTCCATTGGAATGGAAAGTATTGGGCTAGTCAATACATATTCTCCCATGGATAGCTTGATATTATGGCACTTTCCAGAGCAATTTATTGTTCGTCCATTTGCAACCATCACTTGACACTCTAGTGCTGGATATAGGAAGCAATTCAATTCTTTTGCTACCTTACAGTGAATAAAATTGTGGGTACTTCCTGAATCAATCAACACTATACATTTTTCTTCTTGATTTGTCCTCCTATCTTGATGGTTTAAGGAGTGGTAATTCCAGCTAATGCATTACAAGATATGGTGGGATTCATTTCTTCTTTATCTAGGCTTTGTTCCTGGGGTATATCTTTTTTTTTTTTACCTTTCTTGCTCCTTTCCTTCTTCCTCTTCACAATCTATGTAGAATAATTTCTTCTTAGCACGCTTATGACCTTTAGTGTATTTGCTATCACAATTATAACAAAGTCTTTTGCTCTTTTTTCTTCCAATTGTTGTGGTGTCAACCCTATAGGTTGTGGAAGACTAGGGGCAACAACACTTCCATCTTTATAGTTGTGAGTGGTATGCTTCCTGGTTGCCATAATTTTGCTTTCCATCTTTCTTGCTAACCTGAATGTCTTCTCTAATGAATTAGTTTCTCAAAGGCGAACATCATGTTGGATATTATCCTTTAAAGTCCCTATGAACACATCAATCCTATGCTCCTCTGGAATATTTTTTACCCTTATGTTCAATTTTTGGAACTCCTCAATGTGCTCCATTATTGAAACCCTTTTGTTTGAGACTTATCAATTGGCTAAAAAAAGTGTTTCTTTTTGTATCCTCATAATGTGCTATCAATTCTTCCGGAAAAATTGCCCAAGTGATAATTTGTTTACGAGAGCAAAGCCATTGATACCATACAAACTAATTGGGTTCCAAATATAAAGTTGCAATACATACCTTTTGTGTGTTTTGCACATTATTGAGATCAAAAAATTGCTCCATTTGTAATATCCAAGTTGCGAGATGCTTGCCATCAAACTTCCTCATATCGATTTTTGGAATATGGTGGGTCTTCGATCCAACATTAGAGTCTATGAAATTATGATTAACATTTATTTTGTTCGCATCATGAGTTTCTTTTACTACCCTTTCACCATTAGTAAGTATTTCTTGTAGAAAATTTGTCAAATCTATCTTCAAATATGCCATGTTTGTCTTCAAATTTGTCCTCAAATCTATTTTCAAATCATCCATCTTAGCTTCCATGCCATTCATCTTAGCTTCCATGCCCTTTATCTTAGATTCCACGCCATTTATCTTAGCTTCTGTTAGCTTTTGTGAGAGTGACATTTGTTGCACTTGGTTTTGTAATTTTGATATATCATGTAGCATTTCTTCCTCTTCTTCATGAGTCATGCTAGAGCTTTTAGGTTGCTTACTAGGTGTCTGCATTTTCTTTCCTCGAGGCATCAGTTACCGATAATAATTCTCTACTATGCCCTTTGAATTCCTTCAAAATAATTTTTCAAACCAAGCTATTACCTCTGATATTGCCTCTGATGTATCTCTGTAATTTCGGATCATCCAATTTTGAAAGTTCGACCTACTGTAGCCCTCTGTGACCTCTTTCTAATGCCACCAGTCTGATCCAAATTGGATTCTCCAAGGAACTCGATATTGCCTCTGATGTATCTCTGTAATTTCGGATCATCCAATTCTGAAATTGCGACCTACAGTAGCCCTTTGTGTCCTCTTTCTAATGCCACCAATCTGATCCAAATTGGATTCTCCAAGAAAGAGTTATGCCAAATCTCCCATAGTGACCTGATTATAGACTAGTTCAGTAGAGCGAACTTGTACGACATGCCACGTGTCCCCGTTTCGACCTTTGGCTCTGAAAAATATATACAAGAAACTACAGTTTGTCCTCTTTTTGTGCCTTCTTACGAAACTTCAATTTGATATTTATAGAGAAAGTTATGATGATTTTCCCCAGGTCACCTGTTTGGAATGTAATTCAGGAGTTTGCGAAAAGACCAACTTCCTCGGATCATATCTCCACAAATATAGCGCAAAAAGCTCTGAAATTCGGACCCAAGATTTAATGCAATTTCTTCTCAAATGGGTTTTTTTTTCCGCTTCTGAAACATCGCAAAAAAAAAAAAAAAATTATAGCGAAAATACCACGATGACCTATTTGGAGCAGCAAAACCCTAGAATCCAAAGCTCTGATACCAAATGTTATGAAACTAGCTCACAAAAAGATAGAAATATGATCCGCCTTTAGATTGGCCTCTTCGAGGCAACGTCCTTTACATTACACAATGAAGATTATTTTCATTTCAAATGACCAAACCCTCCTTTCTATATTATAGGAATCACAATATAACTCAGCCGAGCCTAACAATTATAATTTAAAGGCACAAAAATAACAATAGAGGGATTCATGGGGCACAATAATAACAATATGGGGACAATAGGGGAACAACAATATTAATAAGGGATACAACTACAATAGTAATGGGGTAATCACTAGTATTATAGGGACCTAACAAAATCAAGATATTATATTAGATTTATATGTAAATTTCAAACAAACACCCACATACACATATATAATTATATCAACATAATACTACTTAATGCATATGTAAATGGTGATTATAAAACTTACCAATTATTTGAAAAACTTAGGGGTGGCAAGAGGGGGAGGGATTCTTCCAAATCCTAAAGGAATAGTGGACAAATTCTCGTGGTGTCTCGGCAAGAAATTCAACAATGAAGCAAAATTGTATGGGCTCTATTTTGGATTAACAATAGCCCAACACCGGGGCATCCAAAACATTATCATATTGGGAGACTCTTTCCTAATTTTTCGTCATTTGAGAACCAATACTCCTCCAAAAGATAACATGTTAAGTTTGTTGTTCCTTTGTGTTAGGTCCCTATATTACTAGTGTAACCCCTTATTGTTATTAGAGCAACCCCCTTATTATATTGTTGTACCCATATAGTCCCCATATTGTTATTATTGTGCCTCATAAAAGCTCATTATTGTTATTGTTGTGCCCTTACATTATTATTGTTATGTCGACTCTGATTATATTATGACCTCTTGGACTCCTATATATAGAAAGGAGGTCTTGTCATTTGTATCATCCAAGAATTGTTCATTTGTGTAATGTAAAGGAGGTTGCCCCCTCGAAGAAGTTGATTTCTAAAGAGTTGAACTTTCCTTTCTATCTTTTTGTGAGCTAGTTTCATAACATTTGGTATCAGAGCTTTGGATTCTAAGGTTTCACTGCTCCAAATAGGTCATCATGGAATTTTTGATATAACTTTTTCTCTATGAAGTTTTAGAATTTAAAAAAAAACCATTTTAGCTGAAATATTTCTGAACCTAGAGTCTGAATTTCAGATCTTACCTCGCTATATTTTCAGAGATATGATCTGAGGAAGTTAGGGTTTTTGCAAGCTCCAGAATTCCATCTCAAACAGGTCATAGTGGCATGTTCGTTATAATTATTTTTCTACGAAGGTTGAAACTCTGAAATTAAAACCCATTTGAGCTCAAATGATGGTGAAGTTTAGGCCCGAATTGCAAATCTTGTTTCATTATATTTTCAAAGATACAATCCAAGACATTTAGGGTTTTTGAAGGCTCCCGAATTACATCCCAAACAAGTGACCTTTGGAAAATCATCATAACTTTCTCTCTAAGCATCAGATTGAAATTTCGTAAGAAGTTACAGGCAGAGGATGGACTGTAGTGTTCTATGTATTGTTTTCAGGTCCGAAGGTCGAAACAGTGACACATGGCGGGTCATACAAGTTTGCTCTACTGAACTAGTCTATAATCAGGTCATCGTAGGAGACTTGGCATAACGTTTTCTTGAAGAATTCAATATTGATCAGACTGGTGGGGTTAGAAGGAAGGCTCAGAGAGCTACCACAGGACGTAATTTCAAAACTTAGAGATCTGAAATTATAGAGTTACAGTCATTTCAAGATCGATCTCCTAAAATCAAGAAAAAGCGATATGAGGAAGTTTGATGGCAAGGATCTAGTAAATTGGATACTACATATCGAGCAATGTTTTGATCTACATGATGTAACATTGTTACAAAAGGTACATATTGCATCTTTATATTTAGAACCAAATCAGTTTGTATGTTATAAAGGGTTTTGTTCTCGTAAACCACTTGTCGCTTGGTGAATTTTGACGAAGGTAATGATAGCACGTTATGAGGATATAAAGAGCAACACCTTCTTTAGTAAATTTATAAATCTCAAACAAAAGGATTTAATGGCAGAGCACATTGGGGACTTCCAAAAAATGAATATAAGGATAAATGATATTCTGGAGAAGCAAAGGATTGATGTCTTCATATGGACTTTGAAGGATAACATTCAACATGAGGTTCGTCTTTGGGAACCTGATTCATTGGAGAAGACATTCAAGTTGGCAAGAAAAATTGAAAGCGGAATTATGGAAACAAGGAATCCTACCACTCACAACTATAAATATGGAAGTGTTTTTTCTCCTAGCCTTCCACAACCTACAAGGTTTACACCACAACAATTGGAAGAAAAAAGAGGAAAAGGGCTTTCTTACAGTTGTGATAGCAAATACACTAAAGGTCATAAGTGTGTTGAGAATAAATTATTTTACATAGATTGGAAAGAGGAGGAAGAAAAGGATCAAGAAACGCCAAAAGAAGAGGATATACACTAGGAACCAACCCCAGAGAAAGAAGAAATGAATCCAACCATATCTTGTAAAGCATTTGCAAGAATTACCACTCCTCAAACTCTCAAGATAGAAGGACATATCAAGAAGAAAAAGATTCATGAAGTGAGAGATCACATTGAGCTTCAAGAAATGAATCTGACCATATCTTGTAATGCATTGGAAGGAATTACCACTCCTCAAACTCTCAAGATAGAAAGACATATCAAGAAGAAAAAGGTTCAAATAGTGAAATATCACATCCAGCATCAACAACAAGTTCTCCAACTTTGGTGCAGAATCGAATGAAACAACAGGGAGATCAACATTGCAGTGAAAGAAGTTTTGATGTAGGCGATTGGGTATTTTTACGGCTACAACCATACAAATAAATGTCGTTAAGAAATCTAAGAAGGATAATAAATTATCACCAAATTACTATGGTCCTTACAAGGTGATGTAAAATATTGGTACTATGGCATACAAATTGGAGCTCCTTGCATCTTCACGAGTGCCCCCAGTTTTCCATGTTTCATGCTTAAAGAAGGTTATAGGTGACAAGCTCCCAGTTCAAATAGTATTGTCGGAACTTGACGAGAAAGGAAAAATCATATTAGAACTTGAAGCTGTCACGAAAGCAAGAACCCGACAGCTATGAAATCAATCAATTTCAAAGTATTTCATCAAGTGGAAGAACTTACCCACTGAAAATTCCACATGGGAGGAAGAGAATTTTATACATAAGCACCCTGAACTACTCAAGCGTTGAGGACAACACCTTTTGAAGGAGAGGGGCATGTTAGGTCCCTATATTACTAGTGTAACCCCTTATTGTTATTAGTGCAACCCCCTTATTATATTGTTGTGCCCCATAGAAGCCCATTATTGTTATTGTTGTGCCCTTACATTATTATTGTTATGTTAGCTCTAATTATATTATGACCCCTTGGACTCATATATATAGAAAGGAAGTCTTGTCATTTGTATCATCCAAGAATTGTTCATTTGTGTAATGTAAAGGAGGTTGCCCCCTCAAAGAGGCTAATTTCTAAGGCGTTGATCTTTCTTTTCTATCTTTTTGTGAGTTGGTTTCATAACACTTTGAATCAAAGGTATCCTCCAATCTTTCACTATTGCCCCCTCTTTACATATTCTCATAATCATAACTCTAAAACTAATCTCCTCGCCAATAAGGCTTGTCTTTTGGGGAAGGGAAAACTGATATAAATGGCATTGTTGGTTATGTTATTATCCCCTAATGATGCTCATGGTTTACCTATGTATTCCCAAAAATAATTTTTGTTCCCATTCCCATTTAGTGCCCATGATTGGCTCCCTATTAATCCATAGTCTTTCCCCACCCAACTATCCATGTCCCCTCCATATTTTGCTTCCCCTCCCATTTTCCCTAGCTCCTCATGATATAGTAATGTGAAGCTTTATTTTGGCTCATCCGAAAATGATTATAAGAAACTCCTTACGCCAACTTAATGCATCTCTTGGGCATCGTCCTCATGCAAACGTGCCACATTTATTGGTACCTATGCAGTTCAGACTCAACCTTAGGCAAGATTTTAAGAGTCTCCATCGCTACATCTCTCCCCGCATGCCTCATTTATTTGTACTGGTGATGATTAGACGTGTGCTTAATATAGAGCTCATGGCATACAAGGAAGGTGTCTTCTCAGTTAGTTTTGTGATGATTACTTAGTGTAGGGGCCTTGGAATCCATAATGTGGAGTTGTAGGATCGCATGTGGTTATTTGATTGTAGTGTGAATAAATTGAGCGAATGCACATCATCATTATTCACTCCTTGCGAGCATGGTGGGTTATGGTCCTGTTACCCCTTGAGAATTTGGCAAAGAAAGTTTTGATAGCAAGAATGGCATCCAGATGGTGGACCAATTGAAAGCTCAGTGATGAGCTTGACACTTTTTTCGTTGTGAGCTTTGTTCGAGGGTAAATCACCATTATAGTTGGGAAGCGTGGCGTCATGCTCTTCTGGTTCTGAGGTAACTATTCAAATCCTCTCATTCTTTGGCTTCGTGCGAACCCGACGCATTTTTGCTTGTTGCATGGCTTCGATTCATAGTTTCGACAAAGGCAAAGATTCACAACTAGGAATAGCCTTCCTTTCCTTTCTGGGTTGTATCTTTCTATTTGGGCTTGCAACTTCTAATTTGGCTATTGGACCATCTGATTAAAACCTTTTGAGCATTGGAAAGTATATTAATCGTCTTGTCTTTATTTTTTATACAGTTGGACCTTCATTTCTCACTCGACACTGGTTTCAGAGTGACTCTCTCATGGATACAAGTTCATCTGCATCAGATCCTTTAGCCTCATCTATAAGTGATCATTGCATAAAAGAACAAGGGAACCACCTCAAGACATTGACCTCAATTGCCCAGCAAACAATTCTGACAAAGTAATTATGTAATGACTAGTTTCAAATATTTATGGCTTCTGCGTTAATTTTGTCACATATATACTACTAGGCTAATAAGGGTACTGATAGATTATGGGGTTTTTGTTGTAATCTGGGCAAGGGTAGATAGGTGCAGTTTGACATCTCAAATGTCCATACACAAATTAGCAAGGTAATTCTCTCGAGTATTTGTCATGACTGGGCATGGATTTAATACAAGGAGTATTCATTCATGTTTATATATATATGAAAAACTTGATAAACAATAAATTAATTTAATGGTGGTAAAACACTTTAAATACGGTTGTGGTGTTGGTGGTTATTAATGTCCAATAAGATCAACTTTAGACCATCAAACTTTAAAGAAAGGTAAGGAATCACTTTCTTGAAAATCTTTAAGACACACATTTCCAAATCATCATCATGGTTTTGACTCTTAAAAAGTTAGGAAAATTAGAACTGTAACAGAAAAATATCAGTTTAAAAGTATACAAGACAATTTAAGAGGAAATGTTTTTCATCTTCAATCTTTTTTGAGCCACAAAAACGACAAATTCTATCAATCCATGATGTTTTAAAGAATTGTTCATTGCCCCGCTTCATTATAAAATTCCTTAAAACAAAAACAAAAAACATTTTTATCTTTTAAATTAGAATTAATCACCTCTTTATAATTTTATTTTATTATTTACAGTAGCCATAATTTCTCTTAAAATTCAGATCATGGGTTGGTCCAATCGCTTGATATTTTTGCATATGATTAGCAGTACAGTGGTTATGTTAGTCTGCTGTCATGTCCAGTATAGCTGAGTAGCACCTTCTTGCTGGGTCACAAGGTTGAATTTTGGTGTCTGTTATGTCAGTACAGAGTAATATGATAACTGTTTTTATAAACTCAAGCTGGTTTCCCAATCTAGAGCAGTTTCAACCGTTTCGATGAACACCAGAAACAGAGTTTAAGACGGAACCTCGATATATTATATTTTTAATTTTTTAATAGAATTAGTCTTACATAGAAAAAAATAAAAAATAAAAATTCTCTTAAAATTCAGAAATAATAATATTTCATATTATATTTAGTTTACAAAATACTCTATTTCAATTAAAAATAAAAAATAAAAAACAAAACAAAACCAAAAAACAAAAAAACCTTAAATGAAAAATCACACCATTTTCTAATATAAATTTATTTAAATATAAATGGTTTATAACTAACCATATTTTATGTAACACATTATTTAAAAGAAATAGTATAGTATAAGTATTTTCGTGTTGTGAATAATATATGTATAAAGTTGTAATAACTTTTTCAAATATAATATTATCATATTATAATTATTATAGTTACTTTGAGATTTAATTTCTTTCATAAATTATTGTTTAAGTGAACGCAATGTGTATTTAAATGAATAACATATCTTTACGAGTGTATACCTCGCTATTACAATTTCATTGTTTCAAGGAAAGAAGTTTTCAAAATTTAATACAGGATTACCGAACTATTACCACTACTACCATTGATAGCATTTGGTGGGTGGTAGTATAATCCAAACCAAATGACCCCAAACTTAACGTTGTCACCTATTTAAAGACTAGTTTCTTTTGATTGATTCTTTTCAACCAAATTTACCGTTTATTGTAGGATATGAATATGCATTAAGATGGATGTTGTAGATGGGATTCGCAGCTGTACTCCCAACCGCGGTACAGACCTCAGTAACTGCGACAGGCTATCAACGAATTCTGTCCACACCAGCTAAAAGCATTTAGGCTATGAAATTCATTGTGTTAAAAACTTGTCCTTTGGACTTTCAACTTTATTCTATAGACTAGACTAACACACTATTTAATTTATCTTTGCTCAGTTTTACATTTCGGACAAAAATTTTAAGCAGGTGGTAGGAATTTGTGTTCAACAAAGTTCTGCCTGGACATTATTCAAATTAAATATGTTAAAACCAGTGGACTATCACCATAGCAAATCACTTGAAAGGGAGATATTTTAGCACAGCAAACAAAATTCCCTCCGACAAAATTCTACAAGAATTTTATAATTCTTTGTTAGCTACAAGTTAACATTGTTCAATCAAGTGCATTTATTCCTTGTGATCAAGAAACTCAGAGCAAATATTGAATTGCTCTGTCATACGAATAATAGAAGTCATTGAATAGTACTTGGATTTGTATCGATTTCTGAACTCAGGTAGAGCATATTGATATCAGAAACTGCTTACATCCCGAAACCTAATTTGAGATCATGGTGGTACTACACAATGCTAGTTCAATCCACAATTAGCAGTAGTTAAGGCTCGTGAAGATTCTGAAAATCGAATGTCTGAAAGTTAATAAACCCATAGTCAGCCGTTTTAAGTACAAGCCAAAGGAAATAGTCACTAAGCTAGAAAACCAGCTTGCGAACACTAAACCAGATAAACCTCCACAATAAAAAAAAATTGAGGTTATTTATCACTCCTTTAAGAAACCTACCAGAAGCCTTGGTAATCATTAAGAGGACCCTACACCGTCAATTCCACTTCCTCCCATAACCTACCAGAAGCCTTGGTAATCATTAAGAGGACCCTACACCGTCAATTCCACTTCCTCCCATAACCTACCAGAAGCCTTGGTAATCATTAAGAGGACCCTACACCGTCAATTCCACTTCCTCCCATAACCTACCAGAAGCCTTGGTAATCATTAAGAGGACCCCACACCGTCAATTCCACTTCCTTCCATAACCCATTAGAAGCCTTGGTAATCATTAAGAGCACCCCACACCGCCAATTCCACTTCTTCCCATGATATGGCTTTACTCAACTCCGTCCATATACTGAAAATTGCTCCGAGCACATCATCTTCATGCAAGAGGCAATAACACCTGCATAAACCAGTGGCATGCGATCTCGAGTCACGAATTACTACCATTCGAATCAACGTTCTATCAAGCCAATGCAAGAGTAGACAATTGCATGTCAGAGCCACATAAATTAATCCGTCTTCAAAGCCCAAACAAGTAATTAAAAGTTTACTTCAGTAGTTTGCAATGGAGAAATATAGCATTCAGCTGACTAAAAGTCAAACATACATTGCATGGTATGAAAGTCGTTCCAACTTTTTAGATTCGGCTTGTAAATCACCCTCCACTAGCTCGGGTTGCTCTTTGCATTCTAGTCTTGTGTGAAGAGGAAGTTTGTAACTAGCCAAAAAGTGTTTGAGAAGCACTGAATCGCCTCTAAAAACATCTATATATACTGCAATAAGCTCATATATAGGATCACCTACACAATGGAAATGAAATTAATGTCAATCTCTCAAACAATAGAGGAAATCACAAACATCTAAAAATCAAAGATGTAAGTCACACTAAAACTAATGACACTATCTACTAACAATCACCAAGTACATTTCCCCTTCATAGGTGACCTTGGATGTGATGGCTTACACCACCTGATTTCTCAGCATTTAAAATCAAAAGCCTCAGTACGTGATACAGCAACGCGACACAATTAGAGATGGATAATTGTCACAACAATGTATACTGATTTGAAATTAGAAACTTGAGAGGCGGGATATCAGGAAATGTAAGTGTGGAACAAAACCCTAACACAACAACCAACTACAGCATCAAATCATTAAAAAGACTACATACAAAGAGAAAACAAAATGTCATCCGTTCATAGCAAAAGACTACAAAATGCAAAATGAACTTTATAGCTGGAATACTAATTCAACAAGCTCGTTATTAAAACATTGCAGTTTGGCCAAAGTGTCAATGCATGTTCTTAGATTTATTATTGTTTTACCATTTCTCCAACAAGTCTGAATTATTTCAAGAATATGTGAATGAAACATGCCATGCTCACTTGATGGTGCTCAATTGCTTTTGTATCCATCCAAAATTGCTCAGAGACATAAACAAGGAATCCTGCATTTGTAGCTTTAGATTTTCTTTGTACAACCTGTGAACTAGTTTGTGTTAGAAAAAGTGTACCTAGGACAGGTGCTCCTAAGGTTTGGTGTCTAGCCTAGGAATAAGTGTCCTAACATGACCACTTTGATTTAACTTCATGAGAAATAAAAAAGTGACTTTATGAGGCATAAAATCATAAAATGATTTTTCGAGTTAATTAATGAGAAAGGGACTTAGGAAATAAAATGACTTCTGGGTCAATGAGAGATTAAATCCCCACCCTTGATCTCAAATGGCTAAGATATAATCTCAGCAATTGGATCTTAAGGTTAGGTCTCTTCATTATGCAAGAACAAAAAGTAAAAATAAGGAAGAAATAGGCACCATTTTTGCATGCATTCTTCATGAGTTTTTGGGGAAGAGAAGAGGAGGCTGAGAGAGCAAGTACAATCCTAGCAGTTTGCCTAAACACCAGCACAATTTTCAAGGTAGTCTCAGCCAAAAATCGACAAGCAGTCTGGGCTGAAATTCAAGGGACAGACGGGCACTAATTGATGTCAGAAATAGCACATATTTTGAGGGTGTCAGGCACAACTTTCAATGGACCTGACAGGCATTTAGTGCAGGGTGTCACAGCTGCTACAGCAGTGCAGAAATCGAGGAAGTTGGCACGAAATTCTGAGCAGTGTCAGGCATGGATTTGAAGGGACTGACAGCAGACATTGGCATGAATTTCTGGCCAGGTTTGGCACAAAAAACAAGGACTGTTTGGCACAGAAATTGAGGGACTGTTGACACAAGTTTCAAGGAACTTCAACACATTTCCCAAGGAATTTTGGACATGAATTCAAGTAGAAAAGTTGACTGTGTTGCATTTAATTGCTGTAATAATTTCTCTGAAAGAAATAAGAATCTCTGTCTCACTAGTTTTCCCTTCGGGGTATTTCCAGAGTCATTTGACCAAAACTCCTTGTGTCAAATTTGTGGGTTGTTTGTATTTTTCTCAGCAAAAGTCAAAAGATAAATTAGGTTCATGTGTTTCATTTTATGAAAATATTCATGTGTATGACAGCAGCTAACAAACAAGTGGGTTGGGCATTTAAACATGATGAAAACTCAATAAACTTGAAATTGGGTTGGGTTTAGACAATTTTTCTACATGTTATCAAAGTGAAGTTGGCTTAACTGCTGAGAAAAGTGACCAAACAGCAAGCATAACAGTAAGTATAAACAGGGTATTGTGGTTGAGAGGGAGCCGTGTTTACCTTTGGACAGATCTGAGTTTCTGTGTTGGGTTGTTGAGGTCAAATGGCAACAGGGTTGAGGGTTAAGCACAAGCTTAATGGCGCTGATAATTTTAGCCCATGGAAGGAGAGGATGGTCTTGCTACTTGAGGAATTTGAGTTGTGGGAGATTGTTGAGAAGGCAGTAGTACCTCCCACCTAGATGCTCTTAAAGATTACCTCATTCCCCATGTTTTGGGGAAGAAGTATGTCTTTGAGAAGTGGGCAGCCTCAACCAAGTTTTACCAAAGCACTAATGAGAATAGGAAAATGGTATTGCAGGAAAAACTGAGACAAACCAAGATGACCAAGACCGACACACTTTCCTCATACCTCACTAAGAATCTAAGATCACTCAAGTAAGAGATGAGTTGGCAACCATGGAAGAGGCCATTCCTGAGGAGCACCTAGTTAGATCAGCCTTGAGTGGATTTTCCAAGGAGTGGGATCCTTTCATTGATGGGATAGTAGCCCATGAGAATTTTCCAGATTGGGGGAGAATGTGGGACGAATTCCATCAGGAGGAGATCAGGCAAGTGCCAAGAGTGGAGGCCACAATGGTGGGGAAGATGTGAATGTTGTTCTTGCGGTAAAGGGCAAGAAGATGTTCAAGAAGGGTGACATGAGTGGTACTAAGTAGAAGGTAAGCAAAAGGAGAAGGAGAAGGACATGAACAAAGTGAAATGCTTTGCTTGTCAGAAGATGGGACACTATGTTGTCATATGTCCTAACAAGAAGAAGGGTGTTGCAGCTTCAACTGAAGTGGATGAGTTTTCCACCAAGTTAAACAAGGAGTTTTTTTGGAAGTTAGCCTTGCCACTAGCATTATATCCTCCAACATATGGTACATTGACAGTGGAGCTTCATGCTGTATGACAAGTGTTAGGAAGCACTTTATAGGTCTTACTAAGAGGGATGTAGATCTGGAGGTGGTGCTTGGTGATGACTCTACAATCATGGCAGTTGTTATTGGGACCGTATCCTTTTAGAGGGAAACACAACTTCCCATGGAAGTGACAAAGGTCTTATATTTTTGGGGCTGAAAAAGAACTTCATATCAATGTCCATTATTGAGGAAAAGGGATATGAGGTGGTATTCCATGGTGGTTTCTCATGTATCCTAGGGGATCCAGTATCACTTCGGCCAAAGTGGTTGGAGTCTATCATGGGAAGCTATAATTCATGTTTCAACCTACTTAGAGCATTCAGCATTGGATTCTACCACTAGCAACAGTGATTTATGCGAGTTGTGGCAGAGGAGGATGGTCCACTTGCACCATGGGGCTCTGAGAATATTGAGACAAATTGTTACAGGGTTACCAAATTTCAATATTCCACGCCAAAATGTGGGCAAGGGGTGTGCTTTGGGAAAGTATACCAAGACTTGTTTTCTAAGCAGTGATAGCAAGGTAGCAAGGATCCTTGATTTGGTTCATTCTGATGTATGTGGTCCTATGTCTTCGGTATCCTTGAGCAAATATGAGTACTATGTCACTTTCGTTGATGACTTCTCCAGTAAGACCTAGATTTTCTTCAAAAGGACGAAGGATGAGGTCTTCAAGAGGTTCCAAGAGTTTAAAGCTCTTGTGGAGAACCAAACAAGTAAGAAGATCAAGGTGTTGAGGCCTAACAATGAGGGCGAGTATACCTCCAATGAGATGAAGAACTTTTGTGGCACAAGCATTAAGAGGGAGTTGATTGTTCCTTACAACCCATAGAAGAATGGGATTGCAAAGAGGAACAACAAGGGCATAGTAGGGGCTACGAGAGCCATGCTTTATGATCAAAGGCTATCGTTCTTTCTTTGGGATAAGGTGTGTAACACTACAATGTATATACAAAACAGGAGTCCACAAATAGTTTTGGAGAGCAAGACTCCTAAGGAGGATTTTTTTGGGAAGAAGCCTGAGATTGGGCACTTCAAGATTTTTGAGTGCTAACTTATTCCCATGTCCCTAAGGAGGAGGACAAAGATAGAATTCATGATTGAGAAGGGTATTTGAATTTCTATGGGGTATAGCGAGACCTCAAAAGCTTACTGCATACATATTCCTGCCAAGAGGAAGGTTGTTATGAGGCGAGATGTGAGATTTGAGGAGAGAGCCTCGAGGAGGTCACCAGAGTTGGATCAGGTAGAGCAAAAGACTCCTCAGCTACAAGATCACCATAGGGTACAAGATCAAAGGGGTCTGGAGGATCACAGGCTTCAAGAGTGACAAGTCCACAGGTGACAGGGTTGTAGGACACAGGTTCCTAGGGTATATGTTCACCATTGAGCAAATGGGCATCATCGTCAGGGGTATAGACTTCAGAGGAGGATATTCCCACCCTAGTATAGGAGGCTACTTCGGGGAAGAGGAAGCAAAGATGGCTTCATGATAACTTAAAGGAAGCCCACGAATCAGTGCAAAAACTCAAGTAGTCAATTAGGGAGAGCAGACCATGAGCGATTTGGTGGCTATTTGGCTATGGTGAGTAACATTGTTGAGACTGAGCCTTCTAGCTATGACGAAGCAGCAACCCAACAGGTCTTAAGGGGTGCCGTGCTGGAAGAATATGCTTCTGTCATGAAGAATGATGTTTGGGAGATAGTGTCGAGACCTGAGGGGAAGTCAGTGGTACTGGTGACTTTCAGGTGGCTCTACAAGATAAAGTATGTTGCAGGTAGTAGCATTGAGAAGTACAAAGATCAGTTTGTGGCTCGAGGGTTTTCATAGGTAGAGAGAGGTAGATTATGAGGAGACCTTCACTCCAGTTGCTCAATATACTTCAATTAGATCAGTGGTCTCTATAACAATAGAGATGGGTTGGAAGATCTTCTAGATGGATGTGAAGAATACATTTCTGAATGGGATTATTCAAGAAGAGGTTTACATTGATCATCCACAGGGCTTTGAGGTGCATGGGAGGGAGTCCCATCTTTGCAGGTTGAAGAAGGGATTATATGGCCTGAAGCGAGCTTTGAGAGCTTGGTATTCTTGGATAGACACTTGTAGCGGATGGGTTTCAGGAAGAGTGATGCAGATCCAAACCTCTATTACATTGTGATTGGTGAGGATCATCTCATTCTAGTACTGTATATGGATGACTTATGTATTACAGGTACATAGAGATTCGTAGAATACTGCAAGTGAAACCTTGCTTCAGAGTTTGAGATGACAGACATTGGACTTATGCATTATTTCTTGGGATTAGAGGTGTGGCAAGAGAAGGGGCATATATTTCCGAGATAGGGCAAGTATGCAGTAGACATTTGATGAGATTTTATATGTAGCTTTGTAGGCCCATGCCCATGCCAATGATTACAAATTGGAATGAGCTTTATGCTTATGAGCCCGAGTTTGTTGATCCCACAACTTATCCTCAATTGATAGGCTCATTGATGTACCTGGTTAACACTAGACCAGACAATTGTTTTGCAGTCAACACTCTCGGTCAGTTTATAGTGGAACCTAGGAGAGTGCCTTGGGTGGCTACAAAACATGTGTTTTGGTATCTGCAAGGGAAAGTGGATTATGGTTTGGACTATGTTCAGGGGGATGAAGGCAAATTAACTGACTATATAGACTCAGATTGGGTAGGATGTGTTGGTGACAGGAAAAGTTCTTCTCGGGGTTATTTCGGGTTGGGTTCAGTTGTTGTATCCATTGTTCTAAAAAACAGCAAAGTCGACTCCGACTCGGCTGAATCAAACCAGGCCAGTGCCTAGCCGGGTCGGCTTGGTGGCCGAAATAGAACAGCTGGCCGAGTTGTTACCGAGCCAGTCATTGACTCGGTCGACTCGATAACAACTCAACCGACTCGGTAATGACTCAATCGGCTTGGTAACAACTCGGTCGGCTCGGCTCATTGACAAAAATCTTGAAGCACATTTGTCAAAAGTTGTTCCGCTTCCTACATATCAATGGTTGGGTTGTTGTTTGTTGCATATTTATAGCCCTAAAGTAATCTATCACTGTGAGAAAGTTTTGAAAATTACAAGGCCGAAGTATGTTTATTCTAGTGGAATGAATTAGAAAACTGAAAAAATGCATTGAGCCATACAATGTTTTTAAAAAGGCAAATGTTTTGGCAACGGACTAATAAATACATATTTACCTCTGATTGTTCTGGAGCTTGACCATAATTAAATCAAGGGTTTTGAGACTTCATTAGGGGCAGAGAATTGGTATTATTGTTGTTGTAGTCTAGTGATTGTCCTTAGGCTGAGGCAGAAAAGAATCTCGACATTGGTGGCTAAGTATGAACTTTGTATTGGACAGTGCACTAGGTGCCGTCTTGATATAATGGATATATTCATGAGCCTACTTTGATCATAAGTTGTCTTCTCTCTATATTCTAAAGCTTTGTGTTTGGAAACATGAATATGTTTTTTATAAAAAAAAAAATATTTAATGTATCTTTTACAACGACCGAGTCATTGAAATCAAACCGGCCAAGTCGATACCGAGTTGGAGTCGGAGTCAGAGCCGACCCTCAACTGTTTCCGAACCGGAATTGGAGTTTGAAAACACTAGTTGTATCATGGTCCGGCCAAAAACAATGATCAGTAGCACTGAGTTATGTCAAGGTAGAGTATATGGCAGCGACTCAAGCTAGTTGTGAGGCCATTTGGCTTTGCAAGATGTTGGTGGGCCTATTTGGTCAGGAGTTGAAGCCTATAGTGATTTACTATGATAATCAGAGTTCCATAAAACTCATGGAGAATCCAGTTTTTCATGACAGATCAAAACACAAAGGGATCAGATACCACTTCATCTGCAATTGTGTTCAAAAAGGGGCCGTGCAACTTGAGTACATATCTATTAATGAGCAAGTCGCTGACATTCTCACGAAGTCCTTGCCAAGAGGAAAGCATGTCTATTTAGAGACAAGATGGGAGTGGTGAGAAACACTTTCCTTGGTAAGAGGGAGTTTTAGAAAAAGTGTACCTAGGACAAGTGTTCTTGAGGCATGGTGTCTAGCCTAGGAAAAAGTGTACTAACATGACCCCCTTGATTTAACTTTATGAAACATAAAGTTAAAGTGATTTTATGTCTTAAAGTGACTTTTTGAAATAAACAATGAAAAGGGGACTTAGGGGATAAAGTGACTTATGGGTCAGTAAGAGATTAAATCCCCGCCCTTGATCTCAATGTCTAAGATCTAATCTTAGCCATTGGATCTTAGGGTTAGGTCTCTTTTCCTTATGACAAAACAAAAAGGAAAAGCAAAGGAGGAATAGCACCATTTTTGCATGCATCCTTCATGAGTTTTGGAGAAGAGAACAGGAGGCTGAGAGAGCAAGTACAGCAGAGGATGAAGTACAGAAGGTACAGCAGCAAGGAAAACAGCACGAATTCCAAGGACAAGAGGCATGAATTTTGAGATATCTTCCTAGTAGTTTGCCTGAACACCAACATGGTTTTCAAGGCACTCTGGGCCGAAAATCGAGGGACTGACAGAAATTAATTGCTGTCATAAATAGCATGAAATTCAAGGGTGTCAGGCATGGTTTTCAAGGGATCTGACAGGCATTTAATGCAGGATGTCAGAGCTGCTACAGCAGCACAGAAATCGAGTGGGCACAAAATTCTGAACAGTGTCAGGCACAGATTTCAAGGGACTGACAGAGCAGAGATTGTCATGAATTTCTGGGCAGGTTTGGCTCAGAAAACAAGGACTGTCAAGCACAGAATTGAAGGGGTTGCTGGCAAAAGTTTCAAGGAACCGTCAGCACATTTACCAAGGAATTCTGAGCATGAATTCAAAGAGATAAATTGACTGTGTTGCATTTAATTTCTGCAATAATTTCTCTAAAAAAAATAAAAATCTCACACTGGTTTTCCCTACGGAGTTTTTCCAGGGTCATTTCACCAATATTTCTTGTGTCAAAATTGTGGATTGCTTGTATTTTTCACAGTGAAAGTCAAGAGGTAGATTAGGCTCATGTTTCATTTTATGAAAATATTCATGTTTATGACAGCAACTAATAAAGATGTGGGTTGGGCATTAAAGATGACGAGACTGAGAACTCAATCAATTTGAAACTGGGTTGGGTTTAGACACAAATTTTATACAGTTTGGGCATATTGCTAATCATTAATTTTAATTTATCAAGAAAATATGACTATTCATGCCAAAGGGAACTATAACACTCTCATTGTGCCACGTAGGCTGTATCCATACATATTAACTCTAATATTTCCTAGCTGGTGTGCTAGTTCATCCTCCTTCTGTGTGTATATTTTGTGGAGTCTTGTTTATATAGTTCCGTAACAAGTGGCATCAGAGCCACATTCTCTGAACTTGTGGGAATCTTATGTTCCCATCCCTTCCATTTCATTTCTGTCTCCACTTCACCCTGTGTGTCCATTCTTTTTAACTAAAAACAATCACTCTCTCCAACCTCTCTCAGCGATCCTTTCTATTCTTCATCATTGCAGTCCACCTTGGCCTCTATGTTGCTCCTCTATCTTTCTGAATCAACATCGCATTATTTTTTGTCCCTTTAATATATCCAAAGAAAGTAAAAGGAAAGAAATATTTTTAAAGGGTTCTTCACTTCTGTTGATCAATAAGCTCACCTCTTCAATGTTTTTCACTGTAAGTCGGGCCATTATCCAACATCAGCACCATAATATTTATAAAAGAGAAAAAGAATTGGAACTGACATTTTCATTGACGTGCCATTACAGAAATTGTGCACTGTTGTAGAGATTTGCCTCTAAACCCTCTTTCTTTTCCCTTGTACAGCTGCCAAAAATCACAATGTATGTAAAATTGTTGTTTTCTATGCGAAGGCACAATTTTTACATCTCATCTCTAATCATCATCTACCCATTGCTGAGTGTCTTGGAAAAAAAATATAGATAGTTCTCTGTTAGACATAATGATAGATTGTGCACTGCTGTTTGTAAATTTATGCATAACATGAAGAACAGAAGTTTGTGAGACCGTGAATGCAGACCTGCAAGTTCATGTGCTGGAGATTTATTCCAGCTGGAACATGCAGTGAATAGGTGTAGACAGGACAGACATGAGTGGGACCAGTTGCTGACATGGCATATGCAATATGCTAGTATTGACTGAGTCCACTTGATTAGAGGCAAAGTTAGAGTGAAAGTCAAACTTCATCTTTAGAACAAGTGCACATATCAAAAGAGTGGGAAGGAAGTAAGCTAATCTTGTGAGAAAGGGACCTTTATTGATCTCTGTTTCGTGATAAATGTGGTATGAATCCAGCACAAATTTCAGATATGATTAAAGTTTCACCATGATCCAAGTTCTATGAATTATGGGATGATGTTCATAAAGATTTTTCTCAATCTGAATCAACCCAGATCCTCAAAAAAATGATCAACATCCAGATCCATGAAAA
The DNA here is from genome assembly GCA_000404065.3 of Pinus taeda. Lineage (NCBI taxonomy): Eukaryota > Viridiplantae > Streptophyta > Pinopsida > Pinales > Pinaceae > Pinus > Pinus taeda. Next base: position 21,219 of record APFE030084384.1, read on the forward strand.
TTCTGACTTCTTATGTTGTCAGACCCTGACTGTTAAGGGGAAGTCTGCTACATGATTACAGAGAAGCAGTTATTTTGAGCAATCCTAAACAAACCGTTGAAAAATCTCTTGAAGATTGTGCAGACACATCGATCTTCATGTCCAATAGAAACCCTGGTGATTAATTTACTGTTACAAATATGCTTGGAAATTGTGCAGATAAATCAATCTTCACATCCAATAGGAAGCTAGTGACCAATTTAATGATATGCACTAAGGTAAGCTAGCTTGCCCTGTTTGAATAGACAGTCAACCAGTCCATGGTGATAGAAATAGTCATCATTTTGTAATGTCCCTCTCCGGATGATCACTCTGGGAGAACAACTCAATAGCCTATATGATTCCCATAGCCTATAGTTGGCAAAAAATGGGATCAATTAATTTAATTATTTAAATGTCATTTGGGTGCAAAAGAAACATGTGAAGATGACATTGATTTAGTCAAAAAAGTAAAAGGTAGAAATAAAAATTAAAAAAAAAAAATATATATTATATATATAAAAGAGAGATTGGAGCTCACTCATTCTGCATGCATAATTATTTCCTCATATCAATTAGGATACTTCTTGTGGCTTTGGAACCCTTGAGCAAATTGGTTTTGGTGGTGAAACAAATCCACACTAGCTGATCAGAAGGAAAAATCACTCAGATCTTTCATAGGTATTTATTACTGAAGATTCATCTCATTACCAGGTCATGAGTACAGCTAGAGATCATTGGATTTTTTGGAGGATCTATTTTTCATCTGCAGTTCAAATGGGAAAAAGGGGAAAATTCACACATTGCTATGTTGAGAAATCTAGGACAGACAGTTAGGGTATTTATTTAAATTGATTTCTCTTTCATCCTTGACATTTTCTTGTGATTTATATTAGGATACTATCATCATTATTTAGTTCTATTCGTCATCAAGGCAAATGCCAATAAGAAGATCACAATGCAAACACAAGAACACCAGATGTATGCTGCTACCCAGGGCCAAAACCTCTCCTAGAGAGGAAAACCCACAAATGTCTCTTCTTATAGAATCTGTTCAATGAAAACTTCCAAGACCATGACCCAAGACCAAAACCCCAAGTAATGAGCCAGCCAAATCCCAAAGAATATCTCTGCACAACAAAACTGAGGAAACCCTAGTTCCTCCTTCAAAACTCAGACGTGTGAACAGGCAAATACAAAATTTGCTTCCTTTCCTCCTTCGTTGGCTTCCACGGAAATTCACTCCTCCTTCCCTTCTTTCCTGGATTAGATCTCCTCTAATTCTCTCGCTGGATCAGAGATATATTACTTGATGGATGTGTATGCAAATGAGGAGAGCGTGTTCCTTTATATAGGCTTTGCTTGAGGATGAATTGGGCCACCTTGGGCCAACTTGAAGAGGGTTGGTTGACTCATCACTTGGAGGCTTCTAGACATCACAATTTACATTTATTATTTTTCTTTCTTGTTACATGAGCCCTCCAAGGGATAGTACATCATGACCTTGACCTTTTGACTTGTCAACAAGACCCCTAGAGCACTCAATGGGTGCTTTGACCTAGGACAACAACGTGATGGGCAACAAACCCATTTCAATAATAATAATTTTCTTTTAAAAATATTTTTTCTTTTCTTTTCTTTTGACAAGTACATCAATATGACTCAAGTATAATTTATGAAGACAGACACTTGTTACATTTCAACACTCCCTCTTAACTAGGGAGGTATTCAAAAATGACTACACATACAAGGACAGTACTAGCCATCTTAAGCATCAACATTATGATCAATATACAACCAGCATTGTCAACATAGCAGGGCCTTTTCTAACAAGCTATATCTCTCCATAGATCAGAGCCCAATGCTGGGAGGTTTTACGTGGGACACCACACTACCTCTTAAGGCACATACTTCATTTGGATTTTCACAAGGTATGTCCTTCTAGGACCATTCCTATCTTGGATTTACACATCCTCAAGGAATTTCCTCTTTGACTACTCTTACCTATTGGATACCCTGTCAGATCCTCAAAGACTGTTGGTCACCTGACTACTTCCTATCTTGGATTCCAAATCCTCCAGGAGTATCTGTCTCAAATGCTTACCCAATCCTCCAGACGCCATTCTTTTTTCATGGACTTCACTAAGACTTACAGTTGTTAGTCCTGGTCTAGTGCATGACACATGAAGTAGAGAACCATATTCGTCACTCCCTCTCAATCAAGGAGGAGCTTCGTCTGTCCATCATCAACTATTATGATAGTAGCTCTCAGGGCTCTATCATCATCATCACACATGCAAGCTTTCTTTGATCCTCACATAGCCCATTATGTACTACATCATCATCATGACAGGGTCCACCATCACTCTCTGCATCATCAGTCTGCATTTACTGCATCTTTACGAACCAATCATCATAGAGCTCGAACATGGCTCCCTTTGAACATTCGGAAAATGATCTAGGTCATGATTATCGAACCAGCTGCAACCTACTCTCATATCTATCATCGTGGTGTACAACAGCTCCTTTGGATCAAGTATAAAGGTAGCAACTCAATGCATCATATCATGATTGTCACACCTTCACTTAGCGGGATTGTGCAAAGCCAATCAAAGTTTCATGTCATCATTAGCATCATGGTCTTTCATCATCATCAAAGTCTTTAGCGGAACGGCAACGTCATGTCCCAGCCAGACATCTAGTCCTGCACATCATCTCATTATGTTGTAACTAAACCAGCAGGCTTCTAAGAGACCTGCTCCAAAACATATAGAATAGATAACAATGGTGATATCATCATGGTCGTTGTTCCAAGCTGAAGAAGTCACTCCATGACATCACAAAGGAGGATCCAAACATGATCCTCTTGCAACATGATATTAATACCAGCTTGATGACTGCCAAAACATAAATCGGAATTTGTACAATGAAATATTCAAATGCTACAGACCATGATGCAATGCATTCTATCAATGCAACTATACGCCCTACTTTAACTGTACAAAAAGTCAATAAGATGGAGTGTTATCAGAAGAATAGATCTTTGGGATCCCTTTCCTATGTCTTCTTCTTCTTAGGTTCCTTAACCTCTTTAGCTATATGGGTTCCATCTTTTCTCTTTGAACCTTTCCTTTTATTAGATTCTCTCGTTAGCTTCGGGCAATTCCTTCTGTAGTGACCAAGCTCATTACATTTGAAGTACTTAACATTCGCCACATTTTGCTTTTTCTTTGGATAATGAGACCTTCCAAATTTCCCTTTGCTCAATGTGTTCATTCTTGCTGCATAGGCTTGAGATTTTCCACAAGGATCAGTTTCCTCCTTGGCCTTCAATCGGGATTCTTCCATCACACATTGAGACCACAACTCATCGAAACTGGAGGTCTCCCTTCTTGAGTAAATGTTGGTCAGAAATGAACTCCATTCCTGGGGAAGAGCATTTAGAATGACTGTCATCATTTCTGCATCGGAAATCATTTCACCAAGGGCTTGTAACTGATTTCTCGACTGAGATATCTTCACTAGGTGAGTTGCAATGTCTTCTTCAAATGGAAGTTTGATTTTGTACAACCTACCATAAATGTTAAGCTCTGCCACAAACGGTATAAGATGATCCTTGATTGACTCAATCAAGATCCTTTGGGTTCTTACCTCACACTTGTTCTATTCAGCCACATTCTTCTTGACTGGTTTTGTAGTCTTTCCCTGAACAATGCCCATGACAACATTCTCTATGAGTATGAGGTCTATCCTCTTCTTCCACCCTTGGTAGTTGGACGTTCCCTTAAGCTTGATACTTTCTTTGGAGAACACAGTGGATGCTTGAGTTACAACTGGAATATTTCTTTCTGAGATAAGACTGCCTCTTGACTGCTCTTTTCTTCAATATCAACAAACTGCTCTTCTTCTTAATCCACTTTGAAATGTACAGGTCACTCAGGGCTGGATGCTATAGGTGTAAGAATACTTCTTATACCCAAGAATTTTCTTCAAGGTGTTGACCAATAATGACTGATAACAAACAAAAAATTGTCTTGTGCTGATTTATTGTCACAATGATCTTCCCACTGCATGTAGTTGGCTTTCCTTTCCAACGTGACCAAATCAATATGCAGCTTATTCACTGAAGTCTATACCCTAGGATTAGGGCCCCAAAAATAGAGATCCTTGACACCTTTATAGATCAACACTTTCAACAATAATACCACTGTCAATTTGAAAACAAATGTACCTTTATAATCGTACCCTCACTGACTTGCCCAGGTTTAACTTATGTATATATATGTCACTCTTGTCACTGTAGAATGTACAAATGTTTAATCTTCCGTGGATCTCATACAGAGAATGAACGATGGTGACTGATGCTAGTTGACTATACCTTTTTAAAGGCCTAGATTGCCTTCATATAATTCGATCTAGGTCACCTCTTGACTTTTGAATGCACAGGACTGACAAATAGGAGAGAGGGCTTATAACCAAGCCTACAGGAGAACTCGGTTCCTCCCTCAAGATGATTGTAGTTTTTACCTAATATGCAAAATGGCCCTTCAAACAAAGATCGTGCTCAAGACTTCTTGCACTTTCGAATGCACAAAGGTATGAATTTTTTCTTGACAACAAGACTATGCTGCAGAACTTCGGCTCTTTGACAAACGATTGTAGGTATGACTTATGCTCAGAAATAGTCTTTCAATTCTTGGATCTCTTTAAGAGTATGGCGAGTATCTTGTATCTTACAATTTCGATTTCAAAATGATACTTATGCACAGGAGAAGAGACAATTTTGATAATCTGTCTAGGGTTTGTACTTATGCACAGATAATACCACAGAACTTTGGCCTATAGACAGAGTATTTGGCTCCTTTGTAGGGATCGTGAAGACGCTAATAAATAGGCCTTTCATGCTTTGCAAAAGCTAGAACAATCCTTCCATAGACCTTTAATGAAAACGCTGATCAACAATGATTATAGAGTACATAACAGAGATATGAGGATGCTTAGAAATTTGGAGGTTTTGCAGACCTTGAAATGCCACCTTTTGACCTTTGTTTCTTATGCCAATGAGTGTGGCTTCCTTGGGGCTGATTGCAAAGACTTTTGTCCTTCACAAAAATGCTCCTGATGATCTCGGTCTGCTATAGTAGATCTGTGGCCTCGATATAGTGATTAAGGGCTAATGGAGGAGGCAAAAAACTTTGATCTGCTCGCCAGAGAGTGCGGTTTTGAGAGAGTTGCTCCCTTACTAATTCGGTCTCTTGAAACAGAGTTAAAATGCTCTTTAAATACCCTTGATAAGAGCTGTGACCTAATCTCTGCAATTAGGGCTTGATATATCATACACAGAAATTTGCTCTTGGTGTCTCCACAAAATCGGCCTAGGGTAATTGACTTCCTTCTGCCCTTTGTTCACAGCCCTAGCTCTGATACAATGTTGAGAAATCTAGGGCAGACAGTTAGGGTATTTATTTAATTTGATTTCTCTTTCATCCTCAACATTTTCTTGTGATTTATATTACGGTATTATCATCATTATTTAGTTATGTTCATCATCAAGACAAATGCCCATAAGAAGATCACAATGCAAACACAAGAACACCAGACATACGCTGCTAGCCAGGGCCAAAACCTCTCCTAGAGAGGAGAACCTACAAATATTTCTTCTTATAGAATTTGTTCAATGAAAACTTCCAAGACCATGACCCAAGACCAAAACCCTAAGTGATGAGCCAACCAAATCCGAAAGAATATCTCTGCACAACAAGACTGAGGAAACCCTAGTTCCTCCTTCAAAACTCGCACGTCTGAACAGGCGGATACAAAATTTACTTCCTTCCTCCTTCGCTGGCTTACACAGAAATTCACTCCTTCCCTTCTTTGCTGGATCAGATCTCCTCTAATCCTCTCGTTGGATCAAAGATATATTACTTGATGGATGTGTATGCAAATGAGAAGAGTGTATTCCTTTATATAGGCTTTGCTTGAGGATGAATTGGGCCACCTTTGGCCGACTTGAAGAGGGTTGACCGACTCATCACTTGGAGGCTTCTAGACAATAAAATTTACATTTATTATTTTTCTTTCTTGTTACATGAGACCTCCAAGGGCTAGTACATCATGACCTTGACCTTTTGACTTGTCAACAAGACTATTGATTTCTGTAGCATCGGATGTGCCCTAGCCTCAAGATTTTGCAGAGAGGCTAAGACACATGCATTCTCCAATACCCAGAAATCATTTGGGAAAATTCCACCTAGAGATGATTTAATTAAAATAATTAACTTTTTAAATGGTTGCCTAAGTCTAAAATTAGGAAATCTAGTTAATTAAAGGGTATTAATTAAATCAGGTGTGAATCTTCTAGAAGAAGACGAGGATCAACTCCCAATTAATCTTAGTCGTTGATTATGTTTTAATCTTGGTCGTTGGTGCTCCAACCAGAAATTATAAGGAGTTTGATGGGCACTTAAAGAACAAACTTGTGCAATTCAATTTTGCTAGGAAGTCGATTTCCTGAGTAGCAGCTGTGAGTTGCCGGAAGTGACTTAGTAAAGTCGAAGTAGTGAGAGAGGCGCAGGGATAGTAGACCAAAGGAGAGTTTTCTAGATCCGGGGAGTGCAAGGTAGAGAAGATAGAGAGAGGTTCAGAGAGGCAATGCAGTGCCACGCAGTGGCAGCGCAGAGCTTCAGAGGAAGTCTAAGATTCAACTGGGAAAGTCAAATTCCAAAGCCAAAAGTCGAGGTGTGAGATCAGAGCGCCAAAGGATCGAAGTTCCAGCTAGCAGGAGATCAGAGGAGGAGGTGACACAGAGCCTAAAGACTGTGACGTAGATCTGCGTAGGCTGATGCAGAGGCTGCGTGGGGCCAGCGATGCAGAGCCTGGATCAAATTCGAATCGCTAGTGACAGTGTGAGATTTTTCTCACTATTCTCACTATCTCCTTGTCAGTATTTCTCTGTATCAGATTGTCAGATTGGGCATCTAACGATTTGTATTCAGATTACTACTGCGTAAGAAATAAAACCCTCAATTGTTGCATCGGTTTTCCCACATTGGGTATTTCTGGGGACATTTTTCCAAAAACAACAGTGTCTATGTGTGTTTATTTCTCTCTAGTGCAGTATTTAGTTTTCGTAGTATTTTATTTTGTGTAGGCTGCAGTGTATGTATTTCAATATTTGCCATAGAAAACTGCAAGTAATTTGTTCAAGTAATTTAACAAATAGTAGAAATATCATCAGTTTCCTACAGTAGGAATCGGGTCACCGATTTTTCACATGGTATCAGAGCACAGATCGTAAGCAGAAGAGCTCAAAGCAGAAAGGAAGGAGGTTTGAAGCTCTGTCTTGGCAGCAATTCGAAACCCAAGAGGCAGCATAGTCCTTGCGCCAAGGAGGTCGAGTTTTGAGGAAAGATCGATTTTTATGAGTGAGTCGACAAAGAAATTTGATTTTCCAAATCAAAGCTTTCTAGAGGCAGAAAGGAGCAGCGCATTTTTTTCCTTGCAGAGCAAATCTTCAACTAGGACAGTTATTTTGCAGCAATTGCTAGCAGAATAGTGTAAGAAGGAGAGAAGAGCACACACTGAGGGCCTTCCTCAGGGAACTTCTAGCCAAGAAGTTTCAATTTTCATAGCAGAGCAATAGTAGTTGTGTGCAAGATTTCTCACTCCATAAGGGTGTGCGAATAGTTGGCCAGCAGCTGCGCAGAGGAGAAGAGGAAGCAGTTCGACTTTTTCAGGATAGATGGCATCAGTTGGGTTGAGAGATCAAGATCGGTTGGACGAAGCCTCCAACTATGTGATCTGGAAGGCTAGGATCTCCTGCCTTCTAGATGAGCATGATCTCAAAACATATGTTGATAGTGTGGTAGTTGTACCTACCGATGCAGATCTGCTCAAGAAGTACAAGGCTGAGATGGTGAAGACTAAGAGGATCATTCTCGACGAGGTTTGAGATCATGTAGTATCCCATATAGTTGGCAAGGATACTGCCTAGCAGATGTGGGAAAACTTAGCTACGCTTTACGAAGGATCTTCCGAGCAGCGAAAGATGTACTTAGAGGAGAAGTTGAGATGCCTGGGGGTTCAGGATGTCTGGGACTAGCTGGCTTCAATAGAGTCAGCGCCCTAGCCCCCTCAGAGTTTGTACGATTAGCGCTGAATTGTGTTTCTGAAGATTGGCAAGTTTTCGTCCAAAGTCTCCGAGGCAGAGAAAAACTACTAGATTGGGAACATTTGTGGGTTGATCTGCAGCAAGAGGAAATGAGGCGTAATCTGGGGAAAGCCACCATCAATGGCATTAGCAGTAGTGGGACGAAGCAGGTGAAGGAAGAGGATGGCGTGGCACTTGCATCAAAGGGGCAATAGGAGCAGCGCAGAAGAAAGAAGGATATTTCAAAGATCAAGTGCTTCAGGTGTGGCGAGATGGGCCACTACAGCACTCAGTGTCCTCTCAGAAAGAAGGACAAGGAGGAGAAGCAGAATCAGCAATTTGCATCCGCAGAGATCGACATGCTATCTTCCAAACTAGAGGAAGATTTTTCCATGATTGTCAAGATGCCTCCAAGGGTGAGGCAGGGTGATCTGGAGTTGTAGCCTCATAGAACTACAATATGGACAAGATCCTTGAGGAGTCCACCTTTTGGATCAAGACCTTGCTCTAGGAGCCCATAGTCAGCAGTAGCAGGATGGACTAGTGTTAGTTGGTGCAGTCAGGAGCCAGAGTGATAGATGCAGTACCTAGTAGCGATCAAATTCTGAGCAACGCACAGTAGAGTTGGTAGCAATACAATTGGCACAGAGAAAAGTCAGCAACAGCGCAGAGGCTTCAGTGACAGCGCAAAGACTAGGAGCAGTCAAAACTCAGACGACGGATGCATCATACTGAACATAGTTGGTTCAGTATTTTGGATGCTTTTTTGTTGCAGATGTTGTAGTTGCGGCAACAGCAGATGGAGAGAGGGTTGTAGTGTAGATTAGTGTTGGCTCAGCAAGGCCAACATCAACACAGATGCAGCAATCATAGTTGCGCAATAGTTGGTGGGCAGTAGAGCTAGACATCAGTAGCGCAGCAGGAGATGGTGCAGAGGTAGAGTGATGCTTCAGTCAGTTGCAGCACTAAGAGCACATTCCTCGCTAAGAGGGAGTGTTGCTTTATGTAGCATCAGATGTGCTCTTGCCTCGAGATTTTACAGAGAGGCTAAGACATGTGCGTTCTCCAATACCAAGAAATCATTTGGGAAAATTCCACCTAGAGATGGCTTAATTAAAATAATTAACTTTTTTTAAATGGTTCCCTAAGTCTAAACTTAGGAAATTTGGTTAATTAAAGGGTATTAATTAAATCAGGTGTGAATCTTCTAAAAGAAGACGAGGATCAACTCCCACTTAATCTTAGCCCTTGTGTTGTTTTAATCTTGGCCCTTGGAGCTCCAATGAGAGATTATAAGGAGTTCAATGGGTACTTGGAGAACACATCGAATGAGAGATCAGAGATCAAATTTCTTAAGAGTAGCAGCATTGAGTTGTCGGAGTGAGATCGAGTGATCTTGCAGTGAGGGGCAAGGATAGTAGTCCGAAGGAGAGTTTTCCAAATTTGGAGAGTGCAAGGTAGAGAAGCCATAGAGCAATGCAAAGAGGCAACGCAATGCCACGCAGAGGTAGCGCAGAGCTTCAAAGGGAGTTTCAAATTCAGTTAGGAGAGTTAGGATCTAGTGCCAGAAGCCGGGGTGTGAAACCGGAGGGCTAGAGGGTTGAATTTCCAGACAACAGGAGATCAAAAGAGGAGGTGACACAGAGCCCAGCAAGTGTGACGCAAAGCTATGTAGGATTGACGCAGAAGTTGCACAGAGGCAGCGTGAGGCCAACCAACCTGTCCCTGATCAATGTCGGACCTCTTGAATCAGTGTGAGATTTTTCTCACTAACTCTTTGCAGTTTTTCTCTATATCGGATGGCCAGTTTGGGCATCCAATGATTTGTACTCAGAAACTACTGCATAATAATAAAACCCTCAATTGTTGCAAGGGTTTCTTGAGTTGGGTTTTTCCAGGGACATTGTCCAAAAACAACTATGTAGATGTGTGTGTGTGTTTATTACTCTCCTATGGCATATTTAGCTTCCGCCGTATTTATTTTGTGTAGGCTATAATGTATGTATTTTGATATTTGTTGTAGAAAATTGCAAGTAATTTGTTCAAGTAATTAACAAATAGGAGAAATAGAATCAATTTTGTTGTAGTAGGAATCGGGTAACCAATTTTTCACATGGAGAACTCTCGACTAGGGATACCCTTCAAATTCAATCGGGCCTAGTTAGATGATGCGAATTTCAACAGTCTTGTGGAATCCATCTAGGGATCTATTGATAGAGAACCATGTACATCCATTATGGAGTTGATCTCTAAGAAACTTCAAACTCTGATTTGGCCATGCTTAAGGTACTTGAAATGAAGAAGAGGAGTATTTTACAATTCCAGGAGACTACATGGCGCCTGAAGAGTAGGGCCATTTGGGTGATAGAAACACCTGTTTCGTTCACCACTATGCAAATCACAGGAGAACCCATAAATGGGAGATCCAATCAGGGGGTGGGGACTCTGTATCTACCACCCCGGAGATACAACAAGAAGCAGCCATGTACTGGGTGTTTCTTCGCCTTATTCTCATCAAGGTGGGCTTAGATGCTCGCATTATGAACTGGATTATGGCATGTGTCTCCTCGGCCAACTTCATTGTTCTTTTCAATAATTTTCCTTCGAGATTCTTCAGGACCAGCAGAGGTCTCAGAAAAGGGTGCTCACTCTCCCCTTTGCTCTTCATTTTGGTTGGATGGCCTCAACCTTAAGATAACGAAGGTTGGAGTCATAGGGTATCAAAATGGCTAACAATGTGAATGTTTCTCATATGTTCTTTGTTGACGATGCCCTCGCTTTTGGTATGGCCTCATGCACACAATGGGAGGCACTACATGCATGCATTAAGAGGTTTGGAGAGGCTTCGGGCCTGAATGCTAATGGGGATAAGTCATTTCTTCTATTCTCCAACAAGGAAACACCTGAGATTGTACATATTGCACAAGTTTTTGGTGTCAAGACAGGGAAAGTAGCAGATGGTTTGACCTATTTGGGTTTTCACCTGAAATCGAACCACTACATGGTCAGAGATTGGACTTGGCTTTTGGATAAGTTTCGATATAGATTGGACAAATGGACACACCGATGGCTTTCTCTGGGTGGCAGGTACACTCTGATCCAATCGATCCTCCAACAAATCTCGGTATATTGGTCCCATTTATTTGACCTCCCCATTATTGTTTTAAAGAAGATTCGTTCCATTATCACACATTTCCTCTGGTCGAGCAACAGAATGCATAATAAATATCATCTCATAGAGTGGGAGCAGATAGCCAAACCGAAGGCTATAGGAGGTTGGGGTTTACTTGACACAAAGATTTTTGGATGGGCACTTTTAATAAAGTCTCTATGGAGGGCAATATTTGGATGCGGAATATGGCAAGATATAATCAAACACGAATATTTGAAGAAGCGGGGCTTTAGAATGGTTCAAAAGTGGTGACATTAGTATTAAAAAGGGCTCCTTCATATGGCAGAGCTTTAGGAAAATTAAAGGATGATTCTTCAATCTCTTGAGATGGTCTTTTGGTACTGGGACCAAGGTTTTTATTGGCATCAATTACATTGCAGGGACTAGGCCATCCACTACTTTTATGAACGAATTTATTTCGTTTATTCATTCTAGGGGTTATATTTTTCTCTCACAGATTATCAAACACTAGAATGGCAGATATCTGGTCTAGAGGGAGGCCAATGGCGGGATTATACAAAGACAAGAGGGGAGATGCCCTTACCTGGTTCGGCAGAATTCTACGTGGCTCGGTTGTGTTGGCTCAGATTTACAGGTATATTATTAGTTTCTGTCATAATTTTCCTAACATCAGTTGGTATTGGTCTATATGGAAAGAAACTATTCCTATTAAGATTATTCTTTTCATATGGCTGGCTTGGAAGAATAAGATCCTAACGTGGAACAACTTATCCAGAAGGGTCCACTAAGGCCCAGGCAGATGTCCTTTTTGTAATAGTTCGGGTGAATCTATCCTAGACATTCTTTTACAATGTCCAGTTTCTCTTCAAGTCTAGAAACATGTCTTTCTATTTTTTAACATCTTCTATAGGGATTTCATATCCTTGGAACAATGTATCCGCCGGTGGATCTCATGTGGTGGGCACAAGAAAAACATTCCTTTTTTCGTTATGTGGGCACTGTGGAAAGCTAGAAATAATTGGATCTTCAATGACAAACCCGTCAATATCAACCACATTTGTGCCAAAATTCTGGCATGGATGGACTTGCAGAATGGCTCTTTGCAGGCTATACAGGTTACCAAATCACGAAGTTCACATCCCGCTATACTTTTTCCAGCCGGTATGTTTGATGGGGCTGCACAGTCGAGCAAATGTGGTTGCGATGCTTGGATTAGATTATCGCCAAACACTTTCTACAAACTACACTGGCAGGGAGGATTTGGTACAAATACCAGGGCCAAAGTGTTGGCTCCCTGGGGACTATTATGGTTTGCCAGAACAAAACATATACAACACATTCACGTTTACAACGACTCCAAGACACTCGTCGATGGAATGCTGGGGAGTACTAATTTTGGACCAATACAACTCAAAGGCTCGATGGAATGTATTGCGTAGTTGAGACTTGAATTCCTCACTGTCACTTTTCAACGTATTTATAGGGAGGATAATCGGGACCCAAACTGCCTCTCCAAACTTGGTCTCCAGGACCCTGCAGGTTTCATCCACTTTTGTTTTACTGAAGATGGCATGGTGAGGGAAGAATGCATGGTTGCATATGGGTTTCTTATTGATGTTCCATTGTATATTTTGGACACTCTATCTATGGTGGAGGTACATGACAATACATTTTGATATGGTATCTACCAATGTGGAAAAAGTCGAAGTCAGGATTAATTCGGCAAGGGTCCAAAAGTTGAAAAACTCATTAAAGTCGGGAATTTTTTGAAAAAGTTGGCAAAATAAAAAAAATAAAACACACAAAATTATTCATTTTTTTTTTTAACATCTAGAGTCGAAGTCATAGTTTAGAGGTGTTTTTAGTGTTTTACTACAATGTCATTCTTTACGTGTGAATTCGATCACTAAAATCATGTTACACTCTTGCAGTCTGCGTTCTAAGTGCATTTTATCACCAATGTTTTTCAACATTATCCACAAAAAATATGATCGTAACAATGTTGATTCTTGGGAATGTTCTTCAGCTATTTACACTTGCTTGCTAGTCTGGATACTCCTTGTCCTCTTGCTCTTATGTCTCACAATAATGCTCGTCAAGGTAGGTATGCACTTCTTTTTCATAGTCTTCTCAGTTTCTTATAGCAGCCTTCTGACAGCTTAGCCTCTAGCTAATGTCTGTTCTCTGTATTTTTTTGCACATTTCATATAGATCCCTATTGTTTTGCAAACATAACATCCAGCGAGAGAAAACCAATAATAGACATATATGTTTCAACATTCAACAGAATATAGCAACTAAGCAATTAATTTTCTCTGTGACACCAACCAACTATAATGCTCGAAATTAAGATTAAACAACAAAACAAATTGCACAGCGCAACGTTATCATCAAATTTCTAGGGCTATGTTTGAAAGATTCCACTCTCTGCCTTAAGATTAAACAGCACAAAATTATATCATTTTCGCCTTTGCGACCTCTTTATCCGCGGCCTGGGAGGGAGGCCAACTTTTTGGGTTGACTACCAATTAAATCGGGAGTATAACGATTAAATCACAATTTTTTCCTTTCTGAAAAAGTCGCCAAAAAGTCATGGGATTAAATCGTTTAGTTTTAAAAATTGCATTTTTAGGATTAAATCGTTTAGTTTTAAAAATTGCATTTTTAGGATTAAATCACGATTTTTTGCAGACATTTTCCACACTGGTTCCAATAAAAAAGATAAATGATTTAGATGTTTTCAGTCCTTTTCTGCTTCCTTTCTATACATATGAATATAGTTTCTGTCAATAGATCCATTTTTGGTCAGGAGAATTACAGACAATAATATTGACATATGTACTGATTTTTTACTCTTATAAAAAATCGGCCTTTTTTTCTTCTGAAAAAAAAAACTCTTAATTATTATTGCACTGGCCAAACACATGACAAGTGCTTTTCTTCAAGAATACTGCTCAAGGATTAAAACAAATCAGATACTGAAAGCTGTACCTTATAGGGTTGCACGTTTTACCTATAAATAAGTCACTAAAGTCAAGAATGTAGCTTGGATGCATAACATTTTGTTTGTTCCTTTTGGCATCGCCAAGCTCCCCTAATAGCTTGTTTTCATCCATTAAAATCATAGGGGGACTACAGTTCTGAGCTTGGTCAGGCAATTGCTCATCAGACAGGTAAGGCTCCATCTGAATGTTGTCATCCATGATATCCATATGAAGCCATGTAGCAGACTTGGCAACATGTACCACTCCATTTGTTACCTGAAGTCATTCATATCAGTAAATTAATAACGTGAGATATAACAATAAACAGACTCCATAAAATGCAAAACAGTTGACTGACTATAGCCTCAACCTTCTAGAAACTTACCCTAGAAATGTTAAGTAGCAAGATAGGATCACGTGGTAGGTACTCTTCAGCTGTGTCTCTAAGGTGTTTGGGAATAGCATCACCCCTGTACATCTCATAAAAACAAAGTCCAGCTATGTCAACGGTCAATTTAGAAAATTTAGACATATGAAACTGACAGTAGCTACCTTGTTATACTTCCATACAAAACCAAATGCAAGTCAGAACTCTCCAAGCAGTCATATATTGGATTTCTTTTAGTCTTTAGATAATGTAAAATAAAGCATTTCATAACAATTTACACTTGGACATAAAGATCTTGAAAGTTTATAACTTCTTTTAAGAGATTTTCAATCGTTCATCCATTATGTGTTAAGATCCATAAAAGAGAAGGATATAACAGAAACCCCAGAAAAACTTCAAGCGTGCAATAGATGGAGAGAATAGTGGCACTATGGCAGTGAACTCCTTAGAGAGAAAAGATGTCTTAGCACAATTGCACTAGAGAGAGAAATCTGCAATAACAGCCAAAATAAACTTGGAACAACAGCACTAGAGCTGATCACAAGTGTGCTTGAGAGAGAATCACCAAGCACAATAGAGAAATTAACCCATGCCCTTAGGCATAAAACACATTATAATACAGATGATGCCTGTTACCCACCAAAAAGCGGCTAACCAATAGGAGAAAACTTTTCTCCCCCTTGGGCAGCAAGCTAGCCAGCAGCCCTATATGATCAGCACAAGACATGATGCCAGGGTCCTCCACTTCTCGCTCCAGTCAGATTTCTCATTCCCATCCAGCATTCCTTCTTGAAGGAAGGTGGGTCATCCTGTTGAATTTTGTAGCTATGGTCGGTCTTCATAATTTATATTTTGGCCCTTGAAATGTATAATGCAATTGTAAGACGTTCTTCATGTAATTATCATTGATTAGCCCTTGAAAGAATTATTATAAGAGATGTTCTTCATGTCAGATTTAAAAGAGAAAATTTCGAAATTTGAATTTTGAATTTTTGGCTCCAAACTAGTCAAGTCGGCCCTAGTGAAGAGATGCCCACATTCGGACAGGCAGCTCACTATATAAAGAGCATTTGACCTCCACCTCAAAGCACCATTCGACTTCTCACAAGATAAGTAATATTTTGGGCATTCAAGCCAAGGAGAAGTAGGACAAAGTGGGACAAGAAGGACGAATTCATCTCTAGCATCTATCTCTCTTTCTTGAGCTCGCATGTGTGAATTTCTAGGCAGTTTCTGGGCAACGTATTCTCGGCATGCTGAAATTCTCGACAAGCTGAAACTCTAGGAAGGCTGAGTTTCTGGGCATATTCTGGGAGGCCAAAATTTGGCCTAGGCAAATCAGAGAGGGCAGAAGTTTGACTTGACTTGGCTAGAGGGCTACTTGACCAGGTTTGATCGTAGTTTGTTGGTTAGTTGGAACTCATAGTTGACTAGCTGCATTAGATGTATCTCATCTCTTGTTGCACTGAAGAATTTCTCTAAAGAAAAGGCTGTTGGGTTTCCCCCAAGTGGGTTTTCGCAAGGCAAACATTGTGTTCTCTTTGTGCATTGTGATCTATAATGTCCTTATGGTTTTACGCAGTGTTGATAATATTAGTATCGAAAAAATATCGGCGAGGGTCCAGAAAACATCTTATCGGCAATATCGGCAAATATCGGCAAGCATAAAAAATGCATAATATATTCATTTTTTTCAGATTTTTAAACATATAAAGCAATAACAACATGAACTAAACACATTGGCACATAAATATGAAGAAACACTAATATATATGATGTTAAATAGAAATGATACATCAAACTTCAAAGGCAATACCAAATCTTGTTGATCCCTGATAATTGTCCAATCAAGGACTCAAACAAAATAACATTACATATCCTGTTGATCCCTAATAATTGTCCAATCAAGGACTCAAACAAAATAACCACATATATAAAAATATCTCATCATCATGAGTTATAAACTTGTATGTAGCAAAACAAATAAAACTAGCAGCTATTTATCTGAGACCAGTGCCCTCTCCCTAGCAGCTATCTTTTTGTCTTGTTCAACAATTGCTTCAAGAACTTTTTGTATAACCTCCGCACTAGAAACCATACAAGGCATTACATCTGCATCATGTGCAGGGAGTCTAGTCAGATGGTATTTCAATCGCATAACCCCTCCTGACATCTTGGTCCCACACAATTTGCATGATATATATGCCCGATTTGCCCCACCAACAGGCTCCACATACTCCCAAAAAGGGTCCAAGGCTTTTGGCATATTTGACATTTGTAATGAACTAATTCAAACCTAGGGCACAAAAACAAAACAAAACAAAAAATTGGCATTAAACCCCCCAACACAAAAAATAATAAGTAATAACCACCTCATTTTAAAAAAAAATTACTACATTATTTGCATTTTGCAATGTGAATGAAAAATGGCAATAAGAGGGTGCATAAGAAAGTTGAAAAAAAAAATGAAGCTTGTTGTCCAAATATGGAGAAAACCATTGGCTCATGGGCATGAAAATCATAGCAAATGGAAAAAAAACAAAGAAACAAAATGTTGGTAGGCAAAGAGGCAAGCAAGCATAACCCTAAATATATGAAAAAATCATTAACATAGGAGTTTCTAAGAACATACTTGTTAACGGAAGAAATGAAGTTTGTCTCACTGTTCTTCAATTATTGATCCACAAAAAAATCTTGGTTGGTGGTGATAATCGTTGTTTGATCCTCAATCCTTGCTTGACAACCACCACTTCTTCCCCTTCCTTCTCCAACACTCAGAAACAGAAATGGAGAAAAAAAAGACAAATTTCCCTTTTTCTAGTCGCGGCCTAGCCTGCCCAGCAATATTTTCTATCGTCGCGTGATATTTTGCCAAGATATCAGCGATATCTCAGAAATATCGCGATACTTTTGGAGACAACATATCGCGATATTTTCTCCGCGATATTTCGGCTCGCCGAAAATATCACGATATTTTCGATTAGCGGCGATATCTCGCCAATACTATCATCACTGGTTTTATGGTTGAATTTCTGAAGTGTAATTGCTTAACGATAAACTGGAATTGTTAAAATAAGATCTACATCAATTGAAGTAATTATTAGTATTTCAGAAAAATTGTGCTTGAATTTATTGCACTTGAAAAATCAACATGGTATCAAAGCTTTCATGATGGAAAGGACATTGAGATCATTCTTGACAAGGAAAAGCATTAAAGAATACCTCATCTACTATCTGTTGATTTTGGGTAGCATCGGATGTGCTCTAGCCTTCAAAATTGGTGGAGAGGCTAAGGCACATGAGATCTCCAAGACCCAGAAATTGTTTGGAGAAATTCCATCCGGATGAAGAGATATTAAAATAATTACTACTTTTAATGGGTTCCAAGGTCTAAACTTAGGAAAATAAAAATATTAATGTGTATTAATATAAAATGGGTGAGAAAGTTCTAAGTGACGAGAATTAAGCCAGTTCTAATCTTAGTCGTTGATTAGGGACTTAATCTCGGTCGTTGAATCCTCAACAAGAAAAGTATAAGAGGAGGCTTGAGGGTCAATTGGAGACACACCAAGAGAAGTCAAGAATTCGATTTTTTGGGGCGAGGTTTGTTGAGGAAATCGAGTTAGTGATCAGTTGCAATGAGGGGCAGTTCAGCAAGGGATTTCCATCCAAGGCTGAAGAATACATAGCAGAGAGGCAGTGAAGTGCCAGGAGAGACAGCGCAAGCCCAGAAGGGTTGATGCAGAGGCCATAAGAGCTGACGCAGAGGGCCGTAGAGGTTGACGCAGAGGGTCGTAGAGGCTGACACAGAAGTCGTAGAGGCTAACACAGAAGCCATAGAGGGCTTCAGAGGCAACGCTGGGAGATTCTCTGGGGCAGATTGGGAGCAAATCAGTAGACTCTAAGCCGGGAGAGGGTGACGCAACTCTTGAAGGAGTGACACAATTCCAGAGCAGTGCTTGGAGCAGCTTTCGCTGTCCAACACAAGGAACAGCTGGAGTCGTTGTGAGGTTTGATCATCCAGTTGTTGATTTGCCGGAATATCTGTCTCTGAATATAGGTACTCCTGCTGAGGATATTCTCTGTTGGGTGAGCCATTTCTAGCACCCTAGTTGTATTCACGAATCTGCTTAATAATACTAACCCTCTATATGTTGCACCGGTTTTCCCAAATTGGGTTTTTCCAGGGACGATTGTCCAAAAATAACGATGTCCCTTGTGTTATTGTTTATGTTTAATTCAGTGCATGATCTGTGTATTTGTGAAGGCTGCAATAGTGTTTACTTCGATGTTTATGCAATTAAATAACTTGTTAATGTAAAGAACAAGTAGGAGATTGTAAACCAGTAACTACAGTAGGGGTTTCTGATGTGTTAGATTCAAGAATTTTTACACTATCTAGTTGCTTATCTAGGACTATGGGTTCCTATATGAAGGTGGGAAACAAATTGGAAGGAGCTACAAACTTTAGGGCTTGGAAAACAATGATTGATCTCCTCCTCGGTAAGAATGATCTTTAAGATATTGTGAGAGGTAAGGTTATTAAGCCTACTGATGATGTTTCTGATGATGAAGGGAAAACGAAATATGAGAAAGATGATATCACCACTAGAAGCATCATTGTGAACTCTATCAGAGATAACTTGATTCCTTATGTTGCAAATCTTGAATCTTCAAAGCAAATGTATGATGCCCTAGTTAGATTATACACTATGAACAACATTGGTCAAGCAATGAGCTTCGTGATGTTAGAATGACAAGAAATTATACTATAGCCTAATATTTCATGAGGATTTCTCAACTAAGAGATCAACTTCAAGCAATTGATGAAATCATTTCTAAAAAGGAACTAGTAACTACAGCACTAAATGGTCTACCTAATTCATGGGACTCTTTTGCATCAAGTATGTGTGCCAGAAAAGAAGCTCCAAAGTTTGAAGAACTATGGACTTCTTATACTCGAGAAGAATCTAGACTCATGTCAAAAGGAAAGATTCGGAGATCTGAAGAAGGTGGCTCTCAAGCATATGCAACACGCTTCAAGAAGGTTGGAGGAAGAAAGAAGTTTGGTTACCAAAGAAGAAATGAAGTAAGAAGACCTAAAGAAGAAAACCCGAAGGAAGAAAATCTGCTCCTCAAGAGAGATATGTCAAGAGTCCAATGTTATCATTGTCACAAATTTGGTCACTATAGACACAATTGTCCTGAAAAGTCGAATGATAGAAAGAGAAAGGGAAAGCAGCATGCCACTGCAGCATACTTTGAAGAACTTCCAAAGGGACCCAAGAATGAAGATTCAGGGACCAAAGATTTCTTTTATTTTTCTACTATTACAAGTTTTATTGCGGATAGCGATGATTTGTGGCTAGTAGATAGTGTTGCCTAAAGGCACATGGTGGGAGATTGCAACAACCTCACTAGTCTAATGGAAAGGAGACTATCCCAAAAGGTAGAACTTGGAGACAACAACAGTTATGCAGTAAAAAGCATTCGGAAGACTTCCATTGAGCTGGAATCAAGTGAAAGCATTCGTCTTAGAAACATACTATATGTACCGGGTTTGAAAAAGAATTTGATTTCCATTTCGTGCTTGGAAGCTAAGGGAGACAAAGTAGCATTTGTTGATGGCAAAGTTCTTGTATGGCCTAAGGGTTCTAGTATAGATGTTGCTAGAATAATTGGAGTTCGTGAATGAAGGTTATATAGTGAAGCAACAAAACAGGGAGTTGTTGTGCTTTTTAAAATGTAAATACATAATTGAATTGTAGGTAATATTTTTTATTAATAAGATGAAATGTACAAGGATGCTTCAATGTTACAATGAAGGTCTACTTATATACCTAGGTAGGTGCCCCTTCATGAATGGTCATGTCCTTTAGAGACATGCCTCTTCATTAACTAATCATTAATTAACTATAATTATGATTATTATTTATTCATTTATATTTATTTTAATTTTATATAAATTATATTCGTAACATTGTCCTCAAAGCTTAATCACTAACAATTCTTCACTTGCCCACATCATTTCAGCATGTGTAGGTAGTATTATTGAACCTTCAGCATGTGTAATACATTCGTAGTATTATCTTGGAATTGGGATTTATCCATCTCTCTTTCTTTTTTTAATTTATTCCTTTTTCTTAACATATATATTATATATATATATATAATATATTATATATATAAGGTAGCTTTATAAAAATTTAATATAAAGCGACTTCATATTTTTAATAAAGGAACTTTCATAATTTTCATAAAGCACTTTTATAGTTTATTAAAATTATTTATATGTATTACCAATATTTTCATTCTTACGGACGTGTCCCTTTTTAAATTCATTGTCATGGTTAAATCTGCGAACTTGACAATCTGGAACAGATGTTCACAATATCCCTCATCCTTGCTAACTTGGTTAAGCATAGTATTTCCTTGTGGAATAATTGTTTTTTCACGCAAGGGCTCCATAAGTGAATTTAGAGGTTTTAATACAGAAATTGCCTTTATCGACACTTCTTCCCTCTCTGCAAATCGATGAAAATCCATATGAAAAGCATGGTCTTGCATTTGGCCCACGTTTATTTGTATGTTATCTATAGGCAAAATTGGTGGGACATTTGCTAAGGTACTCCGCCCAACCAAACCAAGATTCCCCCTTTGGCTCATTACCCTGTAAACGCTTCCATTAGGGGCAGGCACAATAGGGATGTCATCAAGTCTCTGTGTTAAATGCATTTGCATTGACCTCTTCTCTAAAGGAGGCATGTCTTCTAATTGTAGACCTTGACCACCAAATCCACGCAATCCAATCTGGGGTTGTGCTCCCCGAATCTGCTGAGATGAACCCATTGGTTGTCCTGAAGAATACACCATGGATCCAGGTCCACATGAAGTATAATCAGGGGGCGTATGCACCCTTCTTCCAGATGATCCCATGCCAATTCCACGATTAGAATGACCACCTTATGCTTCTCGTTCTTGAACTACATCTCTGTGTACTTCCTCAAATTGTTTGGAGCCTTCTACCTTCCTTCTTTGTTGCTATCCATTTTTCCTGAAATCAATTACATCCTTCAACAGGAATCTTAGTCTGGAAGATAGTTTTTTATCATTTGACAATTTCGCTATTCTATCAAACTATGCATCGATGTGCACCCTAGTCTATGGTCGATCAATCATGTAACCAATAGTACTCCTCAATTTGCAAAGTGCTTCGACATCTTGTTCATCAAGATACTGATACTCCCCAAGTAATTTTAAGATACACTCATGCATGATCCTTTCAGTAAGCATGCTCATTTTGCACAACTCACCCGTGAACCATATGATCCCTAACATTTGCCTTTGTGCTTTAATACTTTTTTCTTCTCTTTCCTCTTGGGATAAATTTGCTTCACCTTCTTTTTCCATCCTATCAGCTTCTACTTGTTCCCTTTCCCCCCTTTCAAATTCTTCCTGACACTTGTTCAAAAAGACTCTCCTAAAAATAATTTTCTCATTATTTTCGTTAAATTCAGGTAAATCAGTGGTAAGATCAACACAAAACCTTGCATACATCTCACAAAATGTGGGCTCCATTAAGGCTTTATCAAATATTTCAAATATGACACCCGTAAGAGTTAATGCAGTATCAATATTGACTTATTTTTCCTATTCAAAATGTTTATCAAAATTTTGAGGTGTTAATTTATTTAATATGGCTTTAATTTGTCTTTGTTTCAATTGTTCATCATCAGAAACTTTACCAACTTCATACTTGTTCTCCGCTTTGTGCATTGCAGGAAACTTATTACACGGAAATGAAAACAAGCCCTTCTGGGAGGAGGAAGCACGAGCTCATTGCCACCTATCAACATCAGAAGTATTCCTTGGAAAGGCACCCGAAGGAACATGCATTTGTGTCAAGGAACCACCAAGATTAGGAGAGGCAATAAATGCATTTGTTGGTGCTCCACACATTCCTCAAGAGTCTCGGATTCATACCTTGCCCAGGTCGAAATCCACCAGTAGGTCCCTCAGAACTTACTTCCACTGCGATGTCCTGTCCTGGTGGCAAACTTCCACCTGATTTGTCATCTATATTGGTATGATTACCAATATCTTGTGCAATTGCTCTCTTCTTGCCTGCTTCACCCATCATAATATTAAACGCTTCATTTGATGATACCTTCTCATCAAAATTTGGCTCATGAGTAGTGCGATCAACGCTTCTAGACATTTTTCCATCTTGATGACGAGCTTCTTCATCTTCAGATGTCATATATCCACTTTGATTATTAGCCTTATTTAAGTCACCCTAAGGAAATCCTAATTCAACACGTTCAACATCATTTTTTCGGTTAGAGCATTCTTTATTGTTAGTCTCTTTCAAGTCAATGTCCTCTTCCATTGTAGGTGTTGAATCTGGTGTTTTGAAAGCCTTTAAGGATTCTACAAATGATTTTTTTATTTGTTGTATTTGTTGCAATGCTTCTCCAATTCCATTTAACAGTTTAGATTTATGATATTCACTTAATTCCATGATTTCAAGACCTAAACTTAATGGCAGATTATGCAGCGGATAACATCCAGGGGATTGGATGGCTCTGATATCACTGAAGCAACAAAACAGCGAGTTGTTGTGCTTTTTAAAATATAAGTTCACAATTGTATTGTAGGTAATATTTTTTTATTAATAAAATGAAATGTACAATGATGCTTCAATGTTACAATGAGGGTCCGCTTATATTCCTAGGTAGGTGCCCCTTCATGAATGGTCATGTCCTTTAGAGACATGCCTCTTCATTAACTAATCATTAATTAACTATAATTATAATTATTATTTATTCATTTTTTTTATTTTTTTTTTATATAAATTATATTCGTAACATATAGACTTTTGAAACAACCTACTCAAGCATTAGTACATAATGACATCAATCCATGTGAGTTTTGGCATAGAAGATATGCACACCTTCACTATAGAGTTTTGCTTGCCTTAAAACAGATTGTTTCAGGTGTTCCAGATTTGTAAGTAGAACATGAAAGAAGTTTGAAAAGGATGTGCGCTTGGGAAGAATGTCAAGAAGCCCTTTCCAAGCAACAAAAGTAGGTCCAAGGAAATTTTGGACCTAGTTCATTCTGATGTGTGAGGTCCAATGCCAATGAAATCTCTTGGAGGCTCTTTGTACTATGTAGCCTTTATTGATGACCTCTCTCACAAGACATGGATTTACTTCATGAAGACAAAGGATGAAGTCTTTGACAAGTTTCAGGGATTTAAGGCTAAAGTGGAAAACTTTAAGGGAAAAAAAATTAAGATCCTTAGATCTAATAATGGAGGCGAATATACTTCCAAGGAGCTCATTACCTTTTGTAAAGAAGCTAGGATTAAGAGGGCCTTGATAGTCCCTTACAATCCACAACAAAATGGAGTTGTTGAAAGAAAGAACTAAACTATTGAAGAAATTGTTAAAGCAATGATGCATGATCAAGCCCTACCCATGTTCCTATCAAGTGAAACATCAATGATAGTTGTTTATATCCAAAATGGAAGACCTCATCAAATTTTGGAAATTAAGACTCTTGAAGAAGCATTCACCGGACAGAAACCTCAGGTTGGACATTTGAGAATATTTGGTTGTCTAGTTTAATCCATATACCCAAAGATAAGTGAAAGAAGCTAAATCCTTCAGGAAAGAAAGGAATAGTCGTTGGATACAGCGAATCATCAAAGGCTTATAGAATATATGTTCGAGGGCAAAAACAAGTGAAGTCAGCAAGGATGTGACCTTTGATGAGAATGTTGCCTATTGATAATCTAAAGAAGTTCCAATGGATTCTGATGAGGACGAAGAACATGAAGCTCCCAATGAAGAAGGTTTTGTTCCATTCAATTCTTCAAAACATCCCGTAGATCATAAAGAAGAGCCAGAAGGGCCTAGTGAACCAATGGATCTAATTGTTGTCCCTGAGGTATGAAAAAGGCCAATTTGGCTTAGATCTACCTTATAAGAAGCAGAAGGACATGCAGCACCACATGGCTCCTTCAAGGAAAGCAAGAAACCAAAGAGGTATTCTAGTTATGCAGCATTAATGACTAATCTTATTGATTCAAAACCTTCCACCTGTGAAGAAGCAACTAGCCAGCAAGTTTGGAAGGATGCAATGCTAGAAGAATACCAGTCAACCATGAAGAATGATGTATGGGAGAATGTACCAAGAGCCAACCACCTCCAAATGGGCATACAAGATCAAGCATGCAGTGGATGGTAGTATTCACAAATACTATGCAAGCTTTGTGGCTAGAAGGTTCTCCCAAAAAGAGGGAGACGACTATGATGAGACTTTGCTATGGTTGCCAAGTACACAACCATTAGATCTATTATTTCTATTGCTTATTCTATGTGTTGGAATTTACATCAAAAGGATGTAAAAGATTTATTTCCTCAATGTTGTGATTGAGGAAGAAGTGTACATAGAGCAACCTCAAGGTTTTGAGGTTCATGGAAGAGAATCTGACGTTTACAAATTGAAGAAAGCCTTGTATGGATTTAAACAAGCACCTAGAGGCTAGTAATCTCAAATTGACAGCTACCTGCCAAGACTTGTCTTCTCCAAAAGCGATGTTGATCCAAACCTATACATCAAGGTTGAGAAGAATGAACCTGTGATTCTATTATTGTATGTTGATGATTTATTTTTGATAGGTGTGGAGCATCTCATTGTCCAAAGTAAGAGGAAGCTAGCTTTCAAATTCGATATGAAGGATCTTGGTCTAATGCGCTACTACATGGGGCTAGAAGTATGGCAAAAGCTTGGTTAAATCTTCTTTGATCAAGGAAAAATTGTTATCAAGATCCTGCAAAAATTTGGGATGATGGACTGTAAATCGATGGCAACTCCCATAGTGACAAATCTGAGAAAGTTCAGAGACTCTGAGTCAAATTTGGTAGATCTATCCATGTACCAAAAGTTGATTGGCTTGCTGATGTATTTGGTTAATACCAGGCTAGACATTTGCTTTGCAATGAATACACTAATCCAATTCCAGGTGGAACCAAGACATGATCATTGGGTTGCAGCAAAGCATGTATTAAGATATGTGTGGTACTGTTGATTATGGTTTCAGATATGTCTCAAACGGTGATATACAGCTGCAGGGTTATACAAATGTAGATTGGGCAGGAGTGTTGAAGACAGAAAAAGTACATCCGAAGGTTGCTTCAGTTTGGGCTCTGCTATGATTTTGTGGATGAGCAGGAAGCAGACATTTGTCGCACTCAACACTGCCGAGGTAGAATATATTGCAGCCAGTTTAGCGATTTGTGAAGCAGTGTGGCTTTGGATGTTACTCGTGGGACTATTTGATCATGTGCTTGAATCGACCATGATATAATTGTTAATTTTAGGGCTAGATTATTCTTTGTTGTAAATAATTGCATTTTTAGACTTTTTCAACAATTTCACATTACAATCACCCATAACATCATAAGTAATTATATAGAGAGAACATTAACATCAACAATGCAACGAAATAGTAAGGAACATCAAAAGAAAAGCATGCAAAAAAGAGACATCAGGATTTAGGTTAGAGACCAGGGCAAAACCCCACAAGGGCGGAAAACCCAAAATCAATTCTTCTTCTTCTTATGTATTCATCAAATGTTCAACTGAGATACAAAGTGCAATAATTATGAGACACAAGTCTTTCAATATCAAACACATTAGGACTCCTAGGGCCAACGTTGGATCATATAGGATCCTCATAATATAGTAGCAATCAAGCCTATCATGGAGGTATTAACAAGCCCTCCACAAAACCTCAGATAGGTCCGCCTCCACATTGCTGACACAAGAGCGTATATCTCAAGTAGCATACATGTAACGATATCATGGTCATATCCCTATCAAGTATTATTGTCATCACAATTATAAGTATCATTGCGATACTACCATACATCACTGTCACAAGGACATTGCCACATATATATATATATATAGATATCACTGTCATAAGGATGTTGGCATACATCACTATAAAGGACACTACCATGTACATCATTGTCATAAAGAAGTTGTTATACATCACTATCATAAATGCAAATACCACTACCATATATGACTGTCATAAGTACAAATACCACTGTCCATTTAATTGCAACAAATCTTCCCTAGTTCACAGTACTAGGGCACACTAAGCAGCCTCTAACAAGCGTCCAAATTCACTGTATATGGGTTGCTTAACACTGTTGTTCAAACACATACAAGAGCAAACCCCATCACCTATCATTCATCAACTTAAGAATGCAATTATATACCTTTAGGGAAATCAACTTTTGTTCATAAAAGTTCGGCCCTATGGACACTTGAATCTCTAAAATTTGGCCCTCTAATTAGGTCTTTCAGTGACACCTACATCAGCCCTAGATTAGGGCCTAAACTCCTCCAAATGATGGCATTATCCTTCCTTCTTAAGCCCTATATCTTTGTGCTATCATATTAGGATAATGTGGCCTCCTATTATGGTTGTTCCAAACCTCATGTCACCACAAACAAGGGCTCGACCCTCCTAAAATAGACAAGGAAACTTCGGCTTGCTTGTACAATTATTTATACCTCAAAACCATACATAGATTCAATCCAGAATTGCCTTCAACCATAGTCAAAGATCTGCCCAAACTTGACCTTGATCATAGAATGAAAACTCGGCCTACAAAATAGAGAATTTCTTCATCAAACTTGCACATAACTTATCACCTTAAACTTGCCCTGCAATCTCCCAAACTTGTGCTCAGATTTCTCCTTTGCTAGCTCGGTTAGCATCCTTCCTAACTCGACCTTTCAAATCATAGACAAGGGATACCAAAAACCCTCCTTGCTCCACTTCAGCTAGAGCTCATAAGGCCTGCGGCTAGATCAGATCATCTCTCACCAAAGATGTGTTGCACTTGATGTGTTTTGAATGAGCCACAATGTTTCTTATTTAAACAACTCGTTGGAGGAGCCAAGGGATGCTTGTGTGCCAATGTGACGCTTCGGGAGGTTGACTTGAGGAAAAGGCCTTCTTAATTTGCTCTTGATGTTACTTAAATATATTTACCAAGTTCCTTGATGATTGCTTGCCCAAATAAGTTTGTCACATTAAATAATGGTGACAACAGTGCCAAATAATAATTTTCCTTTTTTCCAAATTAAATTATCTTTTGGGGCAAGATGGATTTTCCTTGGGGTAATTGGATTTATTTAAGGGAAATTCATCCAAAGCTGCCCCAAATTTCAACACTCCCTCTCAGCTAAGGAGGAATTTTCAGTTGTATCATGTGTCTCATCTCGGATGTACATGACTCGACATAAGAGAAGCTCATCTCATCTCTTAGAAAAAAATAATCCACAATGTAATGACCCATCGAATTTCAAGGAACATAGGAATATTAGCATGCATACAAAGCATGCATATGATAGCTACATATGCATGCATCGCACATACTGCACTAGCATACGTACTACCTAATTACGAAAAGTTCAAGTATAGGGTAATAAATTAATTATTAAAGTACTAAGTAAATAGCTAACTCACCAAAATATAATGAATATATTGTGAGGTACTTGTTATATATACCACCATTATAATATAACTAGTATATTGTTCAAATAAAAGTAAAAGCAATGGCTTATGCAAATAAAAGAGAATTATAATAAGAAAACTCAAAATAGCAAGGGCATTAATGCCAATATATAATATACAAAAGAATTATAATATATTAATTATTATACAACTAAACTCTGTGACATTATAATATATGTATTTATATAACTAATTATAAGACATTATAATATATATATATCTATCATAAAGATTGAAAGAAGAATCTAAAAATATATACGTTAAGTAATCAAAAGTGAGCATGCGGTAAAATCATAAAAGAATTTTCTAACAAAGTGAAAACATTATTATAAATGGCAACAAGGGCGATGACCGCTTGGTATTTTTGAACAATACTTTATTAGAAGGCGGTGAAGGGAGGTCTAATTGGGAAAGGACTTTGGCAGGTATAAATATATGAAAGGGGTTCTCAAAAGGGGAGAGGATTTTCGGAGTCTCATAGTGAAGGGAAGACAATGTAGGTTAGACTGAGAAGTAATAGACAAAGGGACAGAGTGATTCTGTAGAGAAATTTGATATTTGAGTAATTGTTCTTGGGGTTTTGGGCACGGGAGACAGATATATTGATCCCCAGATAGGCTGGGAGGAAAAAGTCGGTTTGGTAATAGGAGCGGGAGCAACAACAGACCAGAAATACCTTCAAATGAAAGTTCCAAGTAAGTACTTGCAAATGAATTGTTAAATTTTAGTTTCTCTAGTTAAATTCTAAAATTAAGGCATTAGAATGTTAATTGTCGAATTTTGAGTTTCTCTGGTTAAATTTAAAATTAGGGCTTCACACACAACCAATGATAGGGGAGATCGATTTACCACAACCAAGTCCATGGAAGTCAAATTTGACCTTGGTAAAGATCATGCACACCCCACTAGTCTTCAGGTTAAGCTCCATGACCTCATCTCAACTGAACAATGATGACTCAATCCATAGAAGAAGAAGAATGATCCAGACTGACAATAGGGGAGATCAATCTACAGTAGTCAAGTCCATGGTAGTCATAAATGACCCTGGTATAGATCATCCAAACCCTATGTCCACTGACTAACCCTCTCCCAACTTGATCCTCATTGGTGAAGTGGTAGAACACCAACATCCAATACTTAGGGGAGATCAATTTACCACAACCAAGTCCATGGTAGGCGCATCTACCCTTGGTAAAGATCACACACACCTAAGTCTCCTCTCCCATGTGGCCAAGATGGGAGGCAATCCCAACAAGCTAAACCGAGTCCATGACCCCTTTATATGGGTGACTTGTGGGTAGATGCAAACTGGGGTATGTACTTAGCGAAGTCCATGGCTTTAAGGAGTATCCTCACACCCAGGAGCTCTCTTGCTCTCCCTCCCTCACCAAGTACATGGCTAGTCAAAAGATTGAGGATCTGAGCATAGCTCGGTGTTCTCAATCAACAATGTTTCCTCTCATGGAAGGAGAGCCTCGCTACACATCCCCCTTCACTAAGTCCATGTCTAGACATAAAGACGGGGGACATCATATGCTCAATGTTCTCGATACATTCTCCTGTAATCCAAGCTGCTCTCTGAAGAATATAAACTTTGCTCTCAGTAAAGATGTTTTCAATCTTCCCATCTGGTGAAGCCTCTCTGCTTCAGTTCTGCAATAAATCATTGTTGGGGCCTCATTGCTCCCTCAGTGTTGGAGCCTCAATGCTCCATCAGTGGCACCATGTCTGACATTCCCATGATTAGCTTTTGAAGTCAATCTGCTCGCAATATGATTGGCCACTGCTGGACTAAGTGCAATGGAAGTCTGCTACCTGCTCATCCAGGAAATCAAAGCAACACCCATATTGAAGCAACACCTCAAGGTGTTCTTCCTATTTATAGCATTCCTGGTTCACTTGGCATCGACATATCTCTCTAGTCACAACACTGTCTCAATCCACTACTAATTGTATCATGAAGGTATCTCAATACCAGCTTTGTAGCATCCTAATATACATGTCTAGGCTTTATCTGGCTCTAAATACATGTTGCAAAGCAAAGATCCATCTAGTTGCCTACTCATCATGGGATCCACCAAATCTGAATCTAAAGAGGAGTCTCTCAATTACTTTAGTGTAATCCATCATGTCGAGTCTCTGACAACATACTTCCCTTGACAAGGAAATCCTGATCATCTCACTATTACACTTCTAATCTCAAGAAGTGGATCACCTTGGGCTCAAAGGTCACTTCTTTATGATGAGATCATCTGATCCTGTCTGAAAGAAGTTATCAGCAAATAAAACCAAATGTCAAAGACATACCTTCAACCTTGAAGAGTGGTTAGGGTCTGCATCAGGTGTCCATGAAAGAGGACTTACTTCAATTCGCAATCATGAGTCTACTACTCATGCACCTCAAAGCCCTGAGGTAGCCTCAAGTATGCTTCTTCCTTGAGTATCATGGAGGAAGCCAACTTCACATACATCTGATAATAGTGCATTTGGCAACAGGAGCTAGGATCTTATCATAGTCCTCTTTCTCAAAGAGCATATTCCTTGTCACTGTTGAACTTTCTATTTCTGAAGCATCTAAAGTTGATGCATTTTTTTCATTTAGTATGGTCCTCTCATGAAGCACATGTTGCGCTCAAAGATTCCTTATCTCAGAGCATCTCATTTTACTATTACATGACAGTCTACTCCCTCTAAATAGGAAGCCTCTTTTAGTCATAGTCATCAACTTGAGACACTGCAATCCTTCCTTCGAGGTTTGGGCTCCTGTCCATTGCCACTCTAATCATGGGGTGGCTCTACATCCTCCTCAATCTCAATAATAAAGAGTAGGTCCTTAAATCCATTAATGTACCTGTTGACCCCAAAACAAGAGCGGGAGCAATAATAGAAAAGTAAATAAACATAATGAAAGTGTACCTGATGATGAAGCAAGACTCAGCACAATCCAATCTTCCTATCAAGAGAATCCTCTATACTTGAGCTTCTTTATGTTGTCATCATTTGGCTCCTTCATTCTCTTGCACCAGCTCCCTCTTGGAGCTAAATCTTCCTGCATTACTCTTCATCTTGATGGCACACAAGATGAATCTGCTTTCTTCAATCACAACCTTATTCAAGAAGTTAGGGAAAGAAGCATTTAATTAGCCAATTATTCATGCAGGAAGAATAAACAGTAGTCTAAGAACTTAAATCAAAACAAGAACATTGTCATAAAGAAATAACATAAGTCTTGAAAGTAATTATCTTTGATGAGGATTGGAGGAAGTTATCAACTCCCTCTTGATCCTGCCTCCTTAGCCATGAGGCACCATGATCCATCAACCATATATCAATATCATCTGCAAAAGAAGAAATGCTTCCTCTTGGGCAGCCAACAAGATGACCATTGGCACTACATCAGATCATCTCCTATTAGGAGACTAGCCAACTTCACATAATCTGATAATAGTCCATTTAGAAACAGGAGCTAGGATCTTATCATAGTCCTCTTTCTCTGAGAGCATATTTCGTGTCACTATTAAACTTTCTATTGTGGAAGCATCTGACATTGTTGCATTTTGGTCATTTAGTATGGTCCTTTCATGGAGGACATGTTGCTCTCAAATATTCCTTGTCTCTGAGCATCTCATTTTACTGTTACATGACAATCTACTCCCTCTAAATAGGAAGCCTCTTTTACTCATAGTCATCAACCTGGGACACTGCAATCCTTCCTCTGAGGTCTAGTCTCTTGTCTACTGCCACTCTAATCAAGGGGTGGCTCTACATCCTCCTCAATCTCGATATTGACTAGGTCCTTACCTCCATCCGATGTACCTGTTGACCCCAAAACAAGAGCAGGAGCAATAATAGCAAAGTAAATAAACATAATGAAAGTGTACCTAATGATGAAGCAGGACTCAACACAATCCAATCTTCCTATCAGGAGAATCTGCACAATCCAATCTTCCTGTCAGGAGAATCCTCTACATTTGAGCTTCTTTATGTTGTCACCATCTGGCTCCTTCATTCTCCTGCACCAACTCCCTCTTGGAGCTAAATCTTCCTGTATTACTCTTCATCTCGATGGCACTCAAGATGAATCTGCATTCCTCAATCACAACCTTATTCAAAAAGTTAGGGAAAGAAGCATTTGATTAGCCAATTACTCATGCAAGAAGAACAACCAGTAGCCTAAGAAGTAAAATCAAAACAAGAACAGTGTCATAAAGAAATAACATAAGTCTTGAAGGTACTTATCTTTGATGAGGATTGTAGGAAGCTATCAACTCCCTCTTGATCCTGCCTCCTCCTAAGCCATGACACACCATGGTCCATCAACCATATATCAATATCATTTGCAAAAGAAGAAATGCCTCCTCTTGAACACCACTTATATCCTTAATCTCTTTCTTGGGCAGCCAACAAGATGACCACTAGCTCTGCATCATGCCATCTCCTATTGGGAGACTAGTGTTGAAAAATGTGTGACTAGGTTCGGTCTTCATAAAGTATGAAATGTTTTCTTGTAAAGGATAAAATGAAAAGAAATTATTATTATTATTATTGGAGCATGGTTTTCTTGATCAAGTTCTTTTATTTTATAGGTCAAGCACCCATTGAGTGCTTCTAGGTTTTGTCCTAGGTCGAAGAGTCATTGTTATATATTGAATACCTTATGGGCATATTGTATCTTGTAACAAAAAATATTTTTGCCTTCAAAGTGTCAAAGTTCCCTCCAAAATCAAATTGGCCTAAAAGTAGTCAAGTCGTCCTACATGAAGAGCCACGTCTACACTTGAAGAGACCTATATATAGAGAGGAACTCGTCCTCCATTGTCATTACTCACTCAACTCTCATTCTATGCGAAGAAGAAGACAAGAAGAGGCTGAAGAAGAAGGATGAAGTCAAAGTGCTTGGGTTAGCTTTCTCTCTCACGTGCAAGTCAAAGCTAGGGTTTTTTTGCACAAGGGTCATCTCTGGTTCGATCTTGAAAGAAGGAGAAGGAAGAAGTCAAGCGAAGGTCACTGAGGGTGTATCTCTAGCCCTAAGTCTCAAGGAAAGGCAAGTGAAGGGAAGAAGAGGCCATACGAAGAAGATCGAAGTCTTCAAGAGGAGAAACAGTAGTTGCCGGGAGAGAATATCGGATTTGCAGGAGGTCGAGTTGATCTTGATCTTGGAGAGTATTTGTCTGAGTCACTAGGTCATGGTATTCGTCAATTGAAGGATCTATAAGAAGAGAAGAGATTTAATGGTTTTCTCCTCAAGAGGAGGGGTTTTGGCCCTGGCTTGTAGCCTATATTATGTGTCACTGTTCTTATTGTTTTGGTAGTTGTTTGATGTATCTCACATTATAATAATAAGGTTCAAAGCTAATAAGGAAAAAGGTAACACAAACAGTTATCAACTTAAAGAGAATTAACACATTCATTGCCCTATTGAATTCTCAACATGGTATCAGAGCTAAGGTTATCTAAGGGCATTGTGAAGATCTCCTCTACAGTGAAGAAGTTCATCAAGAATATTGCGAGCCATCTCAAGAAAGGTATCAAGGAAGCATGGAGTCTCTTAGTTTCCTCAACAAAGGTATCAATCGAAGAAAAGGATGAGGGTCTCTTCTCGACTCTCTCTGGCACATTCCAAGATGAAGACATTTGGGTAATTGATAGCGGTGTATCAAGGCACATCACTAGCCATTCCAAACGATTGAAGACCTTATCAAAAGGAGAATCCACTTATTTAGTGGAACTTGGAGATAACAAGAGCTATCCCGTGAAAGGTATTGGATCAACCTCTATAAAGCTGGAAGATGGAAGCAACATTCACCTCAACAACATTCTATTTGTTCCAGGTTTGCACTAAAACTTACTTTCCATTTCAAGTTTAGAAGATAAGGGTGATAGAGTAGCCTTCATTGATGGAAAGTTCATTGTATGGAGTAAAGACTCAAGTATAGATCAAGCTAAAGCGATTGGCATTCGAGAAGGAAGACTCTAAAGATTGATATCTCTTGTGGCTCGAGACTTAGTTCACATTGAAATTAGCCCGTGTGAACTCTTGCATAGAAGATTTGGTCATCTACATTTCAAAACCCTTCCAACTCTAAGTTCCATAGTAGATGGAATTCCTGATGTGAAGGAATATCATGAAGGAGTATGTAAAGGGTGTGCATTAGGTAAGAATACCAAGAGACCATTTGGAAGCAGTAATTCACAGTCAAAAGAAATCTTGGATCTCAATCACTCTGATGTATGTGACCCTATAACTTCTAAATCAATTGGAGGACATCTATACTATGTCAAATTTATAGATGATCATTCAAGAAAAACCTGGGTTTACTTGATGAAAACCAAGGATGAAGTATTTACAAAATTTCAAGAATTGAAAGCTGAAGTAGAGAATCTTACAAAAAGAAGAATCAAGATACTAAGATCAGATAATGGAGGAGAATATACATCCAAAGAGATTATAGCATTCTATAAGGAATCTAGGATTAAGAGGGAGTTGATAGTCCCATATAATCCTGAGAAAAATGGAGTTGCAGAACGGAAGAATAGATCCATTGAAGAAAGTGTAAAAGCAATGTTACACGATCAGGATCTACCTAAGTTTTTGTGGGGAGAAGACACAAAGACAGTTGTCTACATTTAGAATCTAAGTCCCCACAGATCTCTAGACAACAAAACTCCAGAAGAAGTATTCACTAGAAAGAAGCCATTGATAGATCATCTTCGGATCTTTGGGTGTCCTGTATATATCCATATATCAAAGGACAAAAGAACGAAGTTGGATCCTTCAGGCATGAAGGGAACATTTATTGGGTATAGCAACTCATAGAAAGCTTATAGAATCTACATGAAAGATGGACATCACATAGAAGTTATTCGTGATGTCATATTTGATGAAGGCATAGCATTCAAGAAATCAAAGGAACTTTCCAATGTCCATAGACTCTGATTATGAACATCTTCCGGTATTTGAGGCAAAAGTTGACAAGGGGGAAGAAGAATCACACCATGAAGAAGAAGGTCCTAGTGAGCCTGTTCAACCTGTGGTCATCACTGAAACAAGAAAAATATCTAATTGGTTAAAATCTACTCTACTTGATGCAAAAGGTCATGAAGCAGCGAAAGGATCATTTAGAGAGTAATAAACCCAAGAGATATTCTGAGTATGTTGCAAACATGACAAAACTGATAAAAGCAAAACCATCCACTTTTGAAGAGGTTGTAAATAATCAGGAATGGAAAGATGCCATGAATGAAGAGTATCAATCTATAATGAAGAATGGAGTCTGGGAAAATTTGTGGTTACTTCCAAGTGGATCTATAAGGTCAAACATGTGGAATATGGATGTATAGATAAGTATAAAGCAAGATTTGTGGCTAGGGGCTTCTATCAACTTGAAGGCACAGATTTTGAAGAAACATTTGCTCCAACGGCAAGATATAGAACGATTCGATCATTAGTCTCTCTGGCAGCATTGATGGGATGGAACATCCACAAAATGGATGTCAAGGTTGTATTTTTGAATGGTACAATGGATGAAGAAGTCTATATAGAGCAACCCTTGGGATTCAAATTTAAAGATAGGAAGGCATATGTTTGTAGATTGAAGAAAGAATTATATGGCCTCAAGCAAGCACCAAGGGCATGTCATGCTAGAATGGATGCATACCTGCAAAGAATATGCTTCACAAAAAGTTATGTCGATTCGAACTTGTATATTAAGGTTGTAGATGGAGAACCTATAATCATTCTTCTATATGTAGATGATCTTCTCTTAACAGGTGTAGAAGGTCGAATTGAAGAACGCAAAAAGCTACTAGCAACAAAATTTGACATGAAGGATCTTGGGTTGATGCATTACTATTTGGGACTAGAAGTCCAGCAAGGACTTGATGAAGTTTATTTGGGTCAAGGAAAGTACGTGATCAAGATGCTGAAGAGGTTTGACATGATGGATTGCAAACCTATGACCACTCTGATGATCACAAACTTAAAAAGACTAAGGAGTTCGAAATCAAGCCCTGTGGACCCTTCCAAGTATAGGCAACTTATTGGCTCATTTATGTACTTGGTGAATACTCGACCATACATATGCTTTGCAGTAAATGTTCTCAATCAATTCCAAGTGGAGTCAAAGCATGATCATTGGGTAGTAGCAAAACATATTCTAAGATATCTGTGAGGAACCATCCACTATTGTCTAAGGTATGATAAAAGGAATGATGTCCAACTGATTGGATATACAGAATTCGACTAGGGAGGTAGTGAGCAAGATGGAAGAAGCACT
This sequence comes from Pinus taeda, assembly GCA_000404065.3. NCBI lineage: Eukaryota > Viridiplantae > Streptophyta > Pinopsida > Pinales > Pinaceae > Pinus > Pinus taeda. The sequence continues at coordinate 57,773 of APFE030084384.1, forward strand.
ACAGGAGGATGTTTCAGCTTGGGATCCTCCATGGTCTCATGGATGAGAAAAAAGCAAGACACGGTTGCTTTGAGTAAAGTTGAGTTTGAATATGTTGCAGCCAGTGAAGTAAGCAAAGAAGCAGTATGGTTGAGGAAGATGTTATCCGACCTGTTTGAAGGACCGATGAACCCTACAGTGATACTTTGTGATAACACCAATTGTATACGTTTGTCTGAAGATCCACTGTTTCAAGGAAAGACAAAGAATATAAACAAGTATCACTATATTCGAGAGCTAGTACAAAATGGTGTGTTGTAGCTACAGTATATCTCCATTGATGAGCAAATAGCTGAAATATTGACAAAGTCACTTCCAAACAAGAAGCTTGTGTACTTGAGAGACAAGCTTGGTTTAGTTGATGTATCCTCCCTAATTGAGAGGGAGATATAGACACTACATTCTTGTCTTCACTTGGAAAGAAAGAATAGAGGATTGGGTAACCATCTGGGATTTGATACTCTTTGAGAATGTGGTAGAGCATTCAAGATAAGGGTAGTCGGGGACCGATATTCTTTGAGGACTAGCTATCCAAGATAAAGAATAGTCCAAAGAAGGCCATACCCGATGGAGTATGTACCTTGAGAGACAATGATTATGATGTCTATAAATCATTCGTCTCGCCAGCATTGTGCTCTGATTTCGTGGATAGAGTTGTTAGTCAAGGCCTTGCTATGTGACAATGTTGGTTAAATATGATGCTAGACAGATGGGTTACAAATCCGACTCTTTTTATGAGATCTCTTCAGATTGAGAATGACCATGTACCACTTATGAATACGTCCCTAGTTAAGAGGGGGTGTTGAAAAATGTGTAACTAGGTTTGGTCTTCATAAAGTATGAAATGTATTCTTGTAAATAATAAAATGAAAATAAATTATTATTATTATTATTGGAGCATGGGTTTCATGCTCAAGATCTTTTACTTTATAGGTCAAGCACCCATTGAGTGCTTCTAGGGTTTGTCCTAGGTCTAATAGTCATTGTCATATATTGAAGACCATATGGGCACATTGTATCTTGTAAAGAAAAAATTATTTGTCTTTAAAGTGTCAAAATGCCCTCCAAGATCAAGTCAGACTATATGAAGAGCCACGTCTACGCTTGAAGATGCCTATATATAGAGAGGAACTCGTCCTCCATTGTCATCACTCACTTAACTCTCATTCTATGCGAAGAAGAGAACAAGAATAGGTTGAAGAAGAAGGACGAAGTCGCAGTCGAAGTGCTTGGGCTAGCTTTCTCTCCCAGTGCAAGTCGAAGCTAGGGTTTTTTTGCGCAAGGGTCATCTCTGGTTCAATCTTGGAAGAAGGAGAAGAAAGAAGTCAAGCGAAGGTCACTTAAGGTATATCTGTAGCCCTAAGTCTCAAGGAAATGCAAGCGAAGGAAGAAGAGGTCATACGAAGAAGATCGAAGTCTTCAAGAGGAGCAACAATAATTGCTAGAAGACAGAATTTCAGATTTGCAGTAGGAGTTCGAGTTGATCTTGATCTTGGAGGGTATTTGTCTGAGTCACTTGGTCATGGTATTCGTCAATTGAAGGATCTATAAGAAGAGAAGAGATTTAAGGGTTTTCCCCTCAAGAGGAGGGGTTTTGGCCTTGGATTGCAGCCTATATTTTGTGTCATTGTTCTTATTGTTTTGGTAGTTGTTTGATGTATCTCACATTATAATAATAAGGATCAAAGCTAATAAGGAAAAAGGTAACACAAATAGTTATCAAGTTAAGGAGAATTAACACATTCATTGCCCTATTGAATTCTCGACATGGTAGCAGAGCTAAGGTTATCAAAGGGCATCATGAAAATCTCCTCTACATTGAAGAGGTTCATCAAGAACACTGCGAGCCATCGCAAGAAAGGTATCAAGGAAGCATGGAGTCTCTTAGTTTCCTCAACAAAGGTATCAATCAAAGCAATGTTTTAAAACTCCAACTCCGACTCCGACTCGGCCGAGTAATGACTCCAACTCCGACTCCGAAACGGTAATGACTCGGCCGGCTCGTTTTCAATGACTCGTTCGTTGTAAAAAATACATTAAATATTTAGTCTTTTTATAAAAAAACATAATTTTGAAGATTTTAAACATAATTTAAAAGATTTTCATTCATATTTCCAAACACACAGCATTATAATATAGATGGAAGACAACATATGATCAAAGTAGGCTCATGAACCAATCCATTATATCAAAATGGTACCCAATGGATAGGAAAATAACCTTATCAAGGTTTCAATTGCTTGTCGATAACAACTTGATGGTTGAAAATATTGAGTGTCATGCTCCTAGACTAAGAGACTTACCACTAGAACCTAATGGATAGGAAAAAAACCTTATCAAGGTTTCAGTTGCTTGTCGATATCCTAATATCTAATGGTTCGTCACTGAAGTATTTGTTTTGTGCAGTTTATAGTATATACTTATAGATGTCAATCTATGCAATCATACAATGTGTTTTCTATGGCACCTCCACACTAGAGATGCCTCACATGCAAATACCTTTGATGTCTAATACATGAAATTTTTTGAAACACATTGACCACCTTTTATCATTCTCAACATTGATGTAATTCTTCCTCACTTTATCTTATGTTTGGATTCTCTATGAATAAGTCATTTTCTTTCACTGATTATCCCTTAAAAGTTAAAAGCCAATTGCTACCACAAAATAGATATTTACAATGTCACATAAAAATTAGAGCCAATGAGTGTTTTCTGATTTGAATAAGATAATAAATGGAGTATTAAAACATATCCAAGCAAAATGTTGTATTTACAGCAAATGCAAAACCCCAAAAAGTCTTAATCAGGCATTCATAGAGGGGATTTTTGCATGCAAACTTATCACTAAAAACTTGAGCAAAGAATGGACCTGGCAAACTTATAACTGTTTGAACTATATGAGATATGCTTTCCGCAGCACGAAGTTTTTGGTTTTTAATATTTGTTATGAATACCATTAGGCAACCAGTGGAAAAACAAATTTAAAATCCATTAAAAAATCAGTTAAATGTTGCGTTTGCGTGAGGGTACCATGCCACATTGACTCGGCCGTTTCATAGTGGAAACGGTCCGTTTCGGCCGAGTTAGCAATGACTAGGCCGAGTCATTCAATGACTCGGTCGAGTCATTGCTGACTCGGCCTTCCGAACTGAGTTAACCACCGTTTCAAATGGGAGCCCATCAACCCGGATCAATCCGGCCGAGTCAATGTTGACTCGGCCGTTTCTTAAAACACTAAATCAAAGAAAAGGATGAAGGTCTCTTCTCAGCTCTCTTTGGCACATGACTGGCCATTCCAAACAATTGAAGACCTTATCAAAAGGAAAATCCACTTATTCAGTGGAACTTGGAGATAACAAGAGCTATCTTGTGAAAGGTATTGGATCAACCTCTATAAAGCTGGAAAATGGAAGCAACATTCACCTCAACAACATTCTATTTGTTCCAGGTTTGCACGAGAACTTACTTTCCCATTTCAAGTTTAGAAGATAAGGGTGATAGAGTAGCCTTCATTGATGGAAAGGTCGTTGTATGGAGTAAAGACTCAAGTATAAGTCGAGCTAAAGTCAATGGCATTCAAGAAGGAAGACTCTACAGACTGATATCTCCTATGGCCCAAGCCCTAGTTCACATTGAAATTAGCCCGCGTGAACTCTAGCATAGAAGAATTGGTCATCTACATTTCAAAATCCTTCCAACTCTAAATTCCATAGTAGATGGAATCCCTGATCTAAAGGAAGATCATGAAGGAGTATGTAAAGGATGTGCATTGGGTAAGACTACGAAGAGAACATTTGGAAGCAGCTTCATGGTTAAAAGAAATCTTGGATCTCATTCACTCCGATGTATGTGGCCCTATGACTCCTAAATCACTTGGAGGTCATCTATATTATGTCACACTTATAGATGATCATTCAAGAAAAACTTGGGTTTACTTAATGAAAACCAAGGATGAAGTATTTACAAAATTTCAAAGCTGAAGTAGAGAATCTTACAGAAAGAAGAATCAAGATATTAAGATCAGGTAACGGAGGAGAATATACATCCAAAGAGATTATAGCATTCCGTAAGTTATTTGGGATTAAGAGGGAGTTGATAGTCCCATATAATCCTGAGCAAAATGGAGTTACAAAACAAAAGAATAGATCCATTGAAGAAAGTGTAAAAGAAATGTTAGACGATCAGGATCTAACTAAGTTTTTGTGGGGAGAAACCACAAAGACAAGTGTCTACATTCAGAATCGAAGTCCCCACAGATCTATAGAAAACAAAACTCCGAAAGAAGTACTCACTAGAAAGAAGCAATTTGTAGATCATCTCCAAATCTTTGGGTGCCCTGTACATATCCATATACCAAAGGACAAAAGAAAGAAGTTGGATCTTTCAGGCATGAAGGGAACATTTGTTGGGTACAACTCATCGAAAGCTTATAGAATCTAAATGAAAGATGGACATCACATAGAAGTCAGTCGTGATGTCATATTTGATGAAAGCATAACATTCAAGAAATCAAAGGAACTTTCCATAGACTCTGACAATGAAGAACCTCTGATATTTGAGGAGGAAGTTGACAAGGGGTAAGAAGAATCACACCATGAATAAGAAGGTCCTAGTGAGCATGTTCAACCTGTGGTCATCCCTGAAACAAGAAAAAGACCTAATTGGTTGAAATCTACTCTACTTTATGCAAAATTTCATGAAGCAGCGAAAGGATCATTTAGAGAAAGTAAGAAACCCAAGAGATATTATGGGCATGTTGCATACATGACAAAACTTATAGAAGCAAAACCATCCACTTTTGAAGAGGTTGTAAATAATCGGGAATGGAAAGATGCCATGAATGAAGAGTGTCAATCTATAATAAGAATGGAGTCTGAGAGATCGTACCCAAGCCTGAAGACAAATCTGTGGTTACTTCCAAGTGGATCTATAACATCAAACATGCGGCAAATGGAAGTATAGTTAAGTATAAAGCAAGATTTGTGGCTAGGGGCTTCTCTCAACTTGAAGGCATCGACTATGAAGAAACATTTACTCCATCAACAAGATATACAACAATTCGAGCCAATCCTGGATCATACAGTATCCTCATAAGATGGAAGATGTCAAGCCTATCATGGAGCTATTAACAAGCCCTCCACAAAACCTCAGATAGGTCTGCCTCCACATACCTGACACAAGAGCATATATCTCAAGTAGCATACATGTTACTATATCATGGTCATATCCCTGTCAAGTATTATTATCAACACAATTATAAGTATCACTACCATACTGCCATACATCACTATCACAAGGACACTACCACATATATATATATATAGATACATATTACTATCATAATGATGTTTCCATACATCACTATAAAGGACACTTCCATGTATATCACTGTCATAAAGATGTTGCTATACATCATTGTCATAAACGCAAATACCACTACCATGCATGACTATCATAAGCACAAATACCATTGTCTATTTAATTGCAACAAGTCTACCCTAGTTCACAGTACTAGGGCACAACAAGCAGCCTCTAACAAGCCTCCAAATTCATTGTACATAGGTTGCTTAACACTATTGTTCAAACACATACAAGAGCAAACCCCATCACCTATCAATTCATCAACTTAAGAATGCAATTACATACCATTAGGGACGTCAACTTTTGCTCATGAAACCTCAACCTTGTGCACACTTAAATCTCTAAAAATTCAGCCCGCTGATTAGGTCTTTTAGTGACACCTATATCAGCCCTAGATTAGGGCCTGAACTCCTCCAAATGACTGTGTTATCCTTCCTGCTTAAGCCCTATCTCTTTGAGCTATCATATTAGGATAATGTGGCCTCCTATTATGATTGTTCCAAACCTCACGTCAACACAAACAAGGGCTCGGCCCCCCTACAATAGACAAGGGAAACTTCGGCTTGCTTGTACAATGAATTATAACTCAAAACAATGCACAGATTCAGTCTAGAATTGCTTTCAACCATAGCCAGAGATCTGCCCAAACTTGACCTTGATCATACACTGAAAACTTGGCCTACAAAACAAAGAATTTCTTCATCAAACTTGCACAAAACCTCAAACTCGGTCTGCAATCTCCCAAACTTGTGCCCAGTTTTCTCCTTGCTGGCTCAGATAGCATCCTTCCTAACTCGACCTTTCAAATCATAGACAAGGGATACCAAAAACCCTCCTTGCTCCACTTCAGCTAGGGCTCATAAGGCCTATGGCTAGATCAGATCATCTCTCACCAAAGATGTGTTGCACTTGATGTGTTTTGAATGAGCCATAATGTCTCTTATTTAAACAACTCATTGGAGAAGCCAAGGGATGCCTGTGTGCCAATATGACCCTTAATTTAGGGCGGTCGCCTTGAGGAAAAGGCCTTCTTAATTTTCTCTTGATACTACTTAAATATATTTACCAAGTTTCTTGATGATTGCTTGCCCAAATAAGTTTGTCACATTAAATAATGGTGAGAGGAGTGCCAACTAATAATTTTCCGTTTTCCAAATAAATTATCTTTTGGGGCAAGATGCATTTTCGTTGGGGCAATTGGGCTTATCTTTGGGGTAATTAGATTTCTTTTGGGGAAATTCATCCTGAGGCTGCCCCAAATTTCAACAATATTGTGATAATCAGAGTTTTGTGAAGATGACAAAGAATCAAGTTTTCGATGACAGGTCAAAGCACATCGAGATCAAGTACCACTTCATTCGTGACATGGTGCAAAAGGGAGCAATGAAGCGTTAGTATGTTTCTACTGATGAGCAAATTGTTGATATTCTCACAAAGCCTCTGTCCAAAGCAAAGTCTGTATACTTTAGGAACAAGCTTGGACTTGTTGAGAATGCCTATCTCATCGAGAGGGAGCATTGATGAGATAGCATCATGTAAGTGTCAAGTATATTGACCCGAATTAAGGAGAATGGTCCAGAGGACTGATATTCTTCCTGTGTCTAGTATGTTGACCTGAATGAGGAAGAATGGTCCTAGAGCATCAAGTTTGTTTAGCATCAAGCCCCAAATTACTCATGGAGAGTGTGCTCTTCGAAGATTCACCATGTGTCAAAGACATTGACCCAAATGATGGTGGACCAAGGCTATGGTTGACCAAGACTAGTCTAGATGCCATGTGTCAGGTACCGACCAGAATTATGGGGACTAGTTGATGCCAAATGATGTGCCATATGGCTGAAGTACTAACCTGAAATATGGTGAGGAGATACCATAGGTCTGAAGTACTAACCTGTATTATGGTGAGGATGTACCATGTGTCTGAGGTACCAACTGTTGATTTGTGTAGCTTGGGAGGTACTCCAAGCCCCAGGGTTCAGGGTTTGGAGGGAAAAGCACCACAAGGGCAGCCTGTGGGCTTGGAACCCAAGTGTGAGGTTTTGGCACCCATTGCGATTTGGGACAAAATGATGATGGGTTTACGACATGTGATAGATGAGGATGATAGTGCTTGGAAATATGATTCCAACGCAATGAAAATCGTCTGAATCTGAGTTTTCGTTAGAGAGATATGAATTTTTGAAGTTGACTAGGTAATTATTGGTTGTCAAGTAGGCCAACTTGAGAGCCAATGGATGTGTTACTCCAAATGTCAGGTTGAGCCTTCATATGTGTCTAAATATGAAGTGATATGGAGTCATTTCACCCATCCAACAAGGGCAATACATACCTAAGAAGAACTTGGATAGCTCTGAAATTGAGGGTGCGGCAAGGTGAGGCTACAGCGAGGAGAGAAGAGGATTGTTCTGGGGTCCGAAGTCTTCTGAAAGAGGCCGATTTTGTTGTGTGGGGAGCAGATTGTTTCAAGGGTGAAGAAGGGCCATCCTGTTTGTGAAGACCGCAACCCAAAAAGGAGCGGCGAGACTGTTTCAGGGTTTTTGGAGTGTTGACAGTCCTCCCAAGAGGTTGTCGCAGCCCTAGTTTGGGTGTTGAAGGGTGTCACAGTGCTCTTAGGGAGAGTCCCATATCTTGGGTTGTAAACTACCCTAGGAGAGCAGCATAAGGGGAAGCAAGCACTTGGAGGATAACCACAGCAAAAGAAGTAAATTTTGGGCTAATTCGTTGGGTGGTTAAGGGACTATGGTTAGTGCCCTAACCAGTCCCAGAATTGCAGTGTTGCAACAAGTTGAAACAACAATGTTTTCGTATGTGTTGGGTCACAGTTTGTTGACCAGATTCGGATCATTCTAGCAGCTTGTGGGAGCCAAGTGTTGGAGTTGTCTTGGATGTGAAGAAACTCCAACTAGGAGCAGATTTTGCAGTGACAAGATTAGGTGTCATAGAGCTGGTTGGGGGGCAGTGAGTTGGCTCCCCAAAGTAGCCCTAGAGCAGCAGACGGGAAGGACATTGTTGGTGCATGATTGGGTGAAGTATTGCAACCTAAAGAGCAGCACTTTGATGGACTAAAGTGACTGCTAGATTGGCAGATTGGAGCTCGGGATTTAGGCCTACCTAGAAAGCAGTTGATGAGCCTATGTTCATTGCAGCAGATGTGACTTGCAGCAGTGATAGGAGGCATCCCTCTTGGAGTCTTGAAGTGTAGATGCCTTGATGGACTAAGGCACTACTAATGAGCACTACGGAAGCGAAGGACCGACAAGACAAGATACGACATAGAAGCTGCAACGAAGATTGTAATTGTATCTTGTAAACTATAGACTGTTGTATTACTCAGTTGTTTAATATAACAAAGATTGGGATTATATATATTGTACAATTTTGTTTAAAACTATGTATATTGTGCATATGTGATTTGTTGCTTTATATTTTCGCTGTGCAAACTAGTTTAACGTTGAGATTCTTGGTTTGGTAGCGTCAGTGATTTTAAGACTCTAACCTAGACCCAAAGTCGTGGAAATTCAACACCGACCTGAATTATGATGAGGAAATACCATAGGTCTTAGGTATTGACTTGAATAATGGTAACTTGTTGGTGTTGTTGACTTACTATCTGTCAAGTTTTTTGCCCTGATTATGGTAATTGTTTGATGCTACTGATTTAGCATGTGTCACATTTGTTGACCCAATTATGGTAATGGTGATTTGGTATAAGTAATAACCTTTTCTTAGAGAAATTTGTTCACAAAAAAATATTTGTCTGGTCACTATGAATACCTCCCTAGCTAAGAGGGAGTGTTGAATTTTGTTGAGGTCAAGGAGGGCTTCCTGTCCGAGAAAGTTTAAACGGTCTCTAAAATGTAACTTGTTTAATCAAGCTCTTAGAACCTTTTCAGGATTGAAAGCGGGGTTAACAAAGCTACCAAGATTCCTTCTAGAGTATATTTTTGTAAATGAGTGAATATGTGGAGTCGCCGCCCAACCAAGAAACCAACCTAAATGTCCAAGTGCTAATGGCGTGAATGAACAAGATGAAAAGATTAGTGAGAAAACAAAAAATAAGGTGATGAGAAGATAAAATGATATAAGAAAGATGCCAAAAAGTGTTGTGTTGATGGGACAATGAGTGAAGAATGAAGGATCACAAGATGATATGATGAAAGAGGATGTCGTTGAAGTGCCGAGAACAAGTTAAACTTGTCCCCAGCAACAGTGCCAAAAAATGTTGTTACCCGGATTGTACAAGGACTGCGACAACCGCTCAGGGTTGTTGATTTCTATAGCATCAAATGTGCTCTAGCCTCGAGATTTTGCAGAGAAGCTAAGACACATGCATTCTCCAAGACCCAGAAATCATTTGGGAAAATTCCAACTAGAGATGGCTTAATTAAAATAATTAATCATTTTTAATGTATTCCTAAGTCTAAACTTAGGAAATGTGATTGATTAAAGGGTATTAATTAAATCTAGTGTGAATCTTCTAGATAAAGACGAGGATCAACTCCTAGTTAATCTTAGCCCTTGATTATGTTTTAATCTTGGTCGTTGGTGCTCCAATGAGAGATTATAAGAAGGAGCTTGATGGGCACATGGAGAACACACTGAGATAGTGAGATCTAGAGATCAATTCTAAAGAGTAGCAGTGCTAAGTTGCCAGAGAGAGATCGAGTGATCTTCTTGCAATGAGGGGCAGGGATAATAGCCAGGGGGGATTTTCCAGTCCCGGTGAGTGCAAGGCAGAGAAGGCATCGAGAGGTCTAGAGAGGCAGTGCAGTGCTTCAGAGGAGTCCGCAATTTCGCTGGGGAGCAATCGAGATCCAAAGCCAGAAGTCGGGGTGTGAGTCTGGATGGCCAATGAGCCGAGTTTCCAGTGGGCAGAAGATCATAAGGAGAGGGTGACATAATCCCTTGATTTGTGACACAGTGACTACATGAGCCCACGCTGAGACTACGCAGAGATAGCGTAGGGCAGCGAATGCAAAGCCCGCATCAGTGTCAGATCTTCAATAAAAGTGTGAGATATTTTCTCACTACCTTTTTGTCAGTTTATTCTATGTATCAGATAGCCAGTTTGGGCATCCAATGATTTGTATTCAAATTACTACTGCATAATAATCAAACCCTCAGTTGTTGCACCGATTTTCCCGAGTTGGGTTTTTTTGGGGACGTTTGTCCAAAAACAATGGTGTATTTGTGTGTGTGTTTATTTCTCTCCTATGTAGTATTTTGTTTCCGCAGTATTTTATGTTGTGAAGGTTGCAATAGATTTTATTTCGATGTTTACTATGTAACATTGTAAATAACTTGGTTCAAAAATTAACAAGTAGGAGAAATTTAATCAGTTATTGCAGTAGGGATTCGGGTCACTGAATTTTCACATGGTACCAGAGCACAGTTTGTAAGCCAGAGAGCTCAAAGCAGAAAGGGCGAAGGAGGTTCGAATTTTTGCGTAGGCAGCAATTCAAAACCCCAGGGGCAACGTATTTCCTTGGCCAGGAGCAATGTTGCACGAAGCGCCCCCCCCCCCGATTCCAAGCCCCGAAGCGCGTCCCGTACGGAAGCGCATAGGAAGCTTGGCTGGAAGCGGTGCTTCCGAATTCGGAAGCGCCGCTTCGGCATTTTTTGCCGCTTCCTGGAAATTTGGAAGCGCGGTACGGAAGCACTGCTTCCAGGCCTCCGAAGTGCGCTTCATATGGCGCTTCGGAGGAGGAAGCGTACGCTTCCTGTATGCTTCTGTACGCTTCCGGAAAGAGGCCGCGCGCAAGGCAAAAAAAACATTTTTTTTAATTTATGTTAACTTAGCATAAAGGGGGTGGGTTAGGGTGAGATTAGAGTGAAGTTAAGGTGAGGAATGAAAATAATAAAGCCCCCATTCGTTCGTCATTTTCTCACTTTGAGTTTATGAGAGTTGGAGAAGAGAGGAGAGGAGAGGAGAAGAGAGGAGAGCTTGGAGGAGTGAAGGAGGAGGAGCTAGAAGGAGGAGGAGCTTGGAGCAAGAGCTTGGAGGACTTCATGTACAAGAGCTAAAGAGGTAAGTTCAAACCCCAAACTCCCTTATTTTTTTGACAATTTTTTTGTATTTTTCTCCTCCCTCTCCTACTCTTTCCCATTGTTTCTACTTGCTCCTTTACTTACAGGTTGTCCACCACCTACATCCATATTCCAGGATGGTGTTCTTTTGGCTTCTATGTATCATTCCACTCTTGGTTTTAATGATGGCAAAGGGGAATAGGAATAGAAGAGAAGAAACACAAGAGGACAGTGGTCCCAATATGAGTGACCCAATGTATGATGAGGAGGAAGGGTTTGAAGAGGAAGGGGATGAACCTGAAGGGGACACTGAAACACAAGATAGGAAAGCTACATCAACACCCTTGTGGAACTATGTGACCAAACTTGATGGGGGAAAGGGTGGTGGATCTTACAAATTTGTGTGCCCTCATGATTGTCATGGAGGAAAACCATATTGTGGTTCATATACCCGTCTGAGGAGGCATTCTTTGTGGGGTGCTGGACAATGATGAAAAAAGGGTCCTATGGGGGTACAAATTTGCCCAAACATTTCAACTGAAGAAAGAAGCAAATACATCCACATAGAGATGGTTGCACAACAAAAAAACAAGAAACAAAAAACTCATTCTGAATCAAGTGCAACCTCTAAATTTGGTAGCTGCTCATCTCCTCATGGTACTTCTACAAGCTCTGGAGGTAGAAGAACAATAGGAGATTTCCTTAATGTTGCTAGCAGGAATGATGTGGATGGAAAGATAGTCCGTTTTCTTTGTGCTTACAGTGTACCATTCAATGTGCTTCGCTCTCCCTATTGGCATGAAATGGTAAAGGCCATCAATGAAGCCCCAAAAGGATACAAGGCCCCCAACTATGAGAAAGCTAGAACAGTGTTATTAGAAAGAGAAAAAGCTAAGGTTCAAAGAGCTTTAACACGTTTTACAAATGAGTGGGTAGATTCTGGGGTATCCATTGTATCAGATGGGTGGACAAATATTAGAAACCAACATTTGATAAATGTTCTTGGTGTTTCTTTTAGTGGTGCAGTATTTATTACATGTCATGACTCCTCCTCCATCACTGCATCTGCACAAAACATTGCAGATCTCCTATTGAAATCAATCAAAGATGTTGGTCCAAATAATGTGGTTCAAGTGATCACAGATAATGCAGCAAATTGTAAGGCAGCAGGAAAAATTATTGAGCATACTCATCCACACATCCTTTTGGTTTGGGTGCCTGGTTCACACATTGAACCTTTTGATGCATGATATTGTGAAACACAAAGAATGTGGGTGGATTGCTGAGGTTTACAGGAGAGGGAAGCAGCTCATTAAATTCATCATAGGGCATACAAGGGTAAACTACTTCTATGGCACTTACTCCAAGTTGCAGTTGCTTAAAATTGCAAAGACAAGATTTGCTAGTTATTACTTCACCTTTAGGCGGCTAGTGAAGGTGAGACAAGCTTTAACTAATATGGTGTGTGTTGAATCATGGGATGAAATTAACACTGACATAGATGGTGCTAATGCAGTCAAGGACACTGTTCTTGACAGTTACTTTTGGGGACAGGTTAAATATGTGTTGCAATTCACCAAACCAATTTATTACATGATCAAGTTTGCAGATTCAAATCGACCAGTAATTGGGAAGGCGTATGAGCAAATGGATAGCATGTTGGGGCAGATTAAAGACATTGTTGAGCCTAGAGATACCACCTTGTACAATTATATTCGTGCAGAGGTGGAAAACCGATGGGAAATGCTAAATGTTCCATTGCATGCATTAGCATATGTTTTGACACCTAAATACTATCATCCATCATGGCTTTCAACACCAGCACCTGGGGAGGGAAGTAGGAGAAAACCACACCAAGATCAAGAGGTTCACAAAAAATATATGGCTGCATTGAGTAAATTAATCCCTGATGAGGAGGAGGTTGCATTGGTACGGAGACAAGTGAGCAACTATACGCTTAACACTGGTCCATTTGGGAGCATGAATGCAATTAAAGATCGAGAGACTTTTTCTTCTCTTGAGTGGTGGAACATGCATGGAGGGGGTACTCCACTTCTACAAGCTTTGGCATTGCGGGTGCTATCACAAGTGGTAAACACTTCTTCCGCAGAGAGGTGTTGGAGCTCTTATTCTTTCATCCACAATGTTAAAAGGAACAGGTTGAGTTTAGACTGGGCAAAGAGCTTGGTTTATGTTCATTACAACTTGCGATTGTTGTCCCATTACTATGAAGATGCAAAGTCTAATAAAGACTTGTTGATTTGGGACAAGAATCCAGAGGAGCCCAATTTGGAGGATGGAGTGTTGCAATTAGAGCAATTAGAGGATGCGCTTATCCAGGTATGTCCATTGTGGTATGAATTTTCCAATTTTTCCTTA